>APFE031660688.1:63530-99971 GCA_000404065.3 Pinus taeda
AGGTCAGTATTGTAACAAAGATTGTGAAACTGAGATCTAATGTGGTTGTACGTGGGGCACTCTAAGAGAAAGTGGTTTTCATCCTCGATGTTCCTATTCTCACATATATGGCAGATCCTTTCCATCCATGGCATTTTAGGAACTGCCCAATGACCTGTTTCACTATGGAGCTCATGAGAATTCGTTCTAAACTTTACTATATTAACTTTCTTCTTTGAGCTAGTTAAAATAGAGAGATACTTTTGTTCTTCTAGGGTGGGGTTGATGACCTTCTTATAATAACTTAATTTTCCTTTAGGTGCTAAATCTTTTTCACACCACATTTTTTCTTTGAACCTAGAAGTAACAATATCTTTAATTTTATTTATGTTTAGCAATGCATCATTCTCGTTGATCTCCCAATAGTTAATATTTAATTGTTTTACTAAGTAACTATCATTTTCATCATTAATTAATAATAATAATAATAATGAATAATTTTTAATATTATTATTAAAATTAGTAAAATTTCTACATGATATATAACAAAAATTCTACTAAAATTTTGGAATTTTTCAAATGTGGTAAAAGCTATTTTAGACCATTTAAAACTCTTTTTTCTTTTTCTTGTTTTAATAGAAAATCAAAGTAAAAAAACCTATTTTTGGATGTTGGAATTTAATTTCTCATATTAATATGAAAAAAATTACAATCATTAAAAAATATTAAAAATTTATACATCAAATTTTAAATTAATATGAAATGAATATCAAACAAAGCTTAACTTAGCTTAAGATCACAATCCAATGATAAGACTTCAAAATTATTCACCAATAGCATGTTAAAAAATAAAACACAAAAGTAAGTGGAAAACATATCATGGAATGAAATAAAATTATAGAATTCAAAATCATTAAAAAGTTTATTTGAAAAATTAGAAGGCACTTAGAAATGTTCAATCAAATCCTAATGAGAACATTGCAAAAAAATAAATGAAAATTTATCATTAAATTTTATTATAATAAAAAGTCATCATCAAACTCATCAAACTCATTACCATAATTTTTAATAGTCAAATTATTATAAAAAATATCAATATCTATAATATAGATATAATATTAAATATTGTAATAATAGTTAAATAATATATATTATACGTAAATTTCAAAAACATATAATTTTTTATAAATTATAATAGTGAAATTATTTATTATAAAAAATTAAATATTTGTTTCAAATTTCATTATTACAATGGATTGAGAATAAATCATATCAATAAAATGACATAAAATCAAACCTCACATAATGATTATGCCCTGTACTATAAGCAAAAAAACATACTAAAAATCACAAACAACTTAAAAACAAACAAAAAATCAAATACCTTATACAATAAACAAAATCATATACACAGCACTTTAAAAATTAATTATTATTATAATATTTAACCCAAAATAATTGTCCAGAGTTAACCAATCAAGCAACCTTGTCACTAACTTTCATAGCGCGCTTCCAAACTTACAAAATGTACCCGACACCTCTCTTCTACACGTGTCATTCGACTACAAGAAGGTCGACCTCGAAATAGGAGTACACGCACAAAACAAACTCACCCTCCATTAAGGAGCTGATGCTTTCCATTGGCCCTGCGAAGGACGCATGCGTTCCAAAGTTGGACCTGTGCAGTTAGAACCAGTGAGTTCTGTACGGTTGCTTGGAATATTATAATTCAAGCTAACGTGGGAGAGGAGATTGCTTCGTAGCAGAGAGTTCAGTCCAGTAAATATGGAGTCCCATGGAGAAGCAATTGCAGACGCAGAGTCCAGTGAAAATTACAGTGGCGTTAGAAAAGGGAGAATGCACTGGTTGCTCGTTAGCATGAGCGTTATCGCTGTTGTGGTGGGACAGTCTGGTGGGCTGCTTTTGAGTCGCTTTTATTTTGAGCAGGGTGGCCACAGCCGATGGCTCAGATCACTGTTGCTCTGCGTAGGATCGCCATTGCTTCTGCTACCACCATTGCTGAACCCACAAAGAAAATCACCCATGCTTGCATTTGTTACCACTAGATATCTTCTTGCAGGTGGGAACTCTCTGCTTTACTCCTTTGGGATTTCATATCTGCCAGTATCAACGTACTCTCTTCTCTGCGCCACACAGATAGCTTTCAATGCCCTGTTCTCTTTCATTGTGGTTAAGCAGAGGATAACTCCATATATTCTGAATTCAATCGTGCTTCTTACCTTTAGTGCCATTCTGCTAGGTACCCACTCCAGCAGCGAGAGGCCGGAGGGAGTAAACAGAACCCACTTCATTCTGGGCTTTGTTTACACCATCTTGGCCTGCGCCATTTATGGACTCCTCCTCGCACTGATGCAACTTGTTTTCCAAAAGGTTGCACAGAATTTCGCTGTAGTTATGATCTCGCAGGCGCTGGTTTACGTTGTTGGTGCCTTCATTTGTGCGTTGGGACTGTTAGCCAGCGGAGAATTCAGAGACCTGGGATCAGAGTCCCATGATTTTAGGTCAGGGGAAATGGGATACGTCATGACTCTACTATGGTGTGCTATAGCATATCAAATATATTCCGTGGGGACATTTGGATTGATTTTCTTGATTTCTTCGTTATTTTCTAATGCCATTGGCGCTTTGTCTCTGCCGGTTGTTCCCATCTTGGCTGTCTTCGTCTTCCACGATAAGCTGGACCCAATAAAGGTATTAGCCATGCTTTTGGGAATCTGGGGGCTTGTTTCCTATGTTTTCGGTGGATACAAGGACTCCAAGGTTGCTTCTCAGCCTGGTGCTCCTATGGTCATTGAGACTTAGCTAGGTTGGTTGTGAGACATTTTCATGTGTTCAGTGATCATTACAGCTTTGATATTAAAGATCTGATTCAATGAGATATAGGGATATGTATCTATATTTTGAAATAGAGTTTTTACTAATTATTTTTAGAATTTAATATCCATAAAATATTAAAATATTTTAGTGCATAAATTGAAATTTATCTTCGAAGTAGTTATGTTTTTTTTATTTTTTAGTTACATAGATTAATTAAAAAAATGTCATATGGAAAAGTGATATCAAATATAGTATGGGTTTTGTATATGCCATAAATTATAGCATTTTTTTTCAATAAAAACTATTTATAACTTAAGAATCTCGGTGATAAAGTGGATAAATCTCCATAAATAAGAATATTGTTCTATATTTTTTCAAATGTATATATAGTTAACTTATATACTAATATTTTTTTAATAATTAGTAATAATAATTTTTTAAACTAAAGTTATTTTTCAATTAATTTTATTATTTTTTTAATTTTAAGAAGCCATATGTGTTATGAAGTAAGTGTTTTGATGTTTATTATGAATTGACGCTTATTAATATTTATTAGCTACTTAATTTATATGGTTGCACTAGTTTGTAGTGTTTATAGGATACATATGTAAAATGTTTTTCATTTCAAATGTTTAATGTATGGAATTAGATACTTGAAATAATTTATAAATAGATTAGATTTAGATACAATTTTCCATAAAGGTGTAATTTCTTTTTATTTAAAATGTGTTTGAATGAATAAATAGATTTACTATCCATAAAAATCCAGGTTAAATTTAACAAAAAGTTTATCAAATAATTTCAGTCCACCGTTCAAGTTCATAGGAATTTTTCTGCCATTTATATATCAAAAACTCATTTTAAATAACAGAAATCATAATGTCAATCAAATTTATAGAAACAATTTAAAAAAAAAAAAAAACTTTATTCATTAAACTACAACTATTAATTATTATTATTATTATTATTATTATTATTTATAAACAAATTTTAATAATAATTTTTATATCCATAAAAACACAACTAGTAATGGAATCTTAACAATAATTCCAAATATCCATAAAAATAACAATTTATTGTTAAGAGAATTATGCAAATCTAGGATTGGGCTAGTTGGGAAGAGCGGAAGAGCGGAAAACCAAGACGGAGGGTTTCTGCGCAGGATTTTAGCCATGGACGGGGGCAGAGGAGGGAGCTCGACTCCCTCCTACAGAGAGGTAGTGGTTAACAAGAACAAGGCCCCTCCAGAATTAGATAGAGGTAAAACGATGGAAACAGGAAAAAATAGGGAAGAGAAAATAGAAACTAGCAAGGAGAAGAAGAATGTTGGTACAAAAGACAAAGAGGAAGATGACAAAAAACAAGGAACAAAAGACAGGAAACAAAAGGGACCATGCAAGCCCAAAGTTGAAGTCACTCCCAGAGTAATCTTAAATAACCCTGAGCTGCAGGCCCACAGGGAGCACATGCAGACTTATGCAATCATATGCAAATTCATGGGACTATGGCCCACCGAAAAGGCTTTACAAACATGGATCAGATACCACTAGAAGCCTAAAGGAAGCATTGATCTTCATCTAGGATCCAAAGGTCTTTTCACTGTGGTTTTTGCAAACATCAAGGACAAAGACAGAGTGTTTGGAGGTAAGCCCAACTTCTATGCAGTAATAAGGCTCTACATGCGGCCGTGGATGATGAACTTCATGTCGGAGCGGGAAACCATTACCTCGGTCCCAGTTTGGGTAAGAATCTATTCGCTACCTCTGGATTATTAGCAAATAGAATCACTAACAGCCATAGGAAATAAATTAGGGAGGTATGTTAAAACTTCTGAAGCCACAAGAAGGGGAAAATATACCTCCTTTGCTAGGATTTGTGTAGAAATGGACCTATCTGGAGCTCTTTTGAACGAGGTCATATTGGAGGTTTATGATGAGGAATGGGTGCAAACGATTGACTACGAGCATATTCCATTTAGAAGTTGAAAATGTCATGAACACGGACACCTTCTCAGAGACTATCCTCTCAGTAAGGCAGAGAACAAATTCAAACCTAACACAATGAAGGAAACAAATGACTTTCACAAAGTAGCTCACAAAGGTAAAAACGACAAAAAAGGGCCAAAACAACACCAAAGTGGAGACCAAAAAGGGAGGCCAAATAAGTTCCAGGTTCTTGAAGAGGAGGAAGACGAAGGAGTTGAAAATCAAGTTATGAAGGATGAAGATGATAAACAAGAAAATGAAGAAGAACATATTCAAGAACAGGTAAACGAAAAATAGAAAGAGATCATGATAAGTGAACCAGAGATGGATATGGATCAGGAAATGACCCAGAGCGAGATGGAAATGGAAGAAAATGAGTTACAAGAGATTCTTGACAGAGAGAAACTAGATCTAGAAGGGTTCTTGAGTAAGGGAATAAAAAGTGGAGTAGAATCTCTACCACAAGAAGAATGCAATCGAATAAAGCAGCTATTCTTATGGAGAACTTAGACAAAGGGCTTGGGAGAAGATCAAGGCAGTGAAAGACAAGGTAAGAAGGGAGTGAAAGCGGTAAAATCAACTCCAGGATTAGCTCCAACTGAAGCTAACTCAAAGCCAAAAGGTGCAAATAGTCAAAATTCAATGCAACAATACAACTCAACACAAAGGAGCCTCTAGGGTATAAGGCCAGAAATTAGTGCAAAAGAAAGGAGAATGGGTCTTCAATGCATCAGTCATGGCGGTACTAAAGAGGACTCCCAAGCCTACTCAGTATAGCAGCATGGGCAATTGATGTCAGCGAGGATCTAACTAAGATTCCCATATAAAGGATGGCTCTACCATTGCATCATGATTTTAAAAAGTTCTGCGAGTGAAAACGGTTTGCTGACCAAGATATGATGGGGTCGACCCTACAGCTAATGTATTGTTGAATGGAGGCTAGTATGCAAGATGCAGAGGAAAATGGTTTTCCCTAACCTAAATTCCAGTGAGAGAACAATACCTGCCATGATGGGTCAGTGGTCATGGGACCAAAACAACATCTCGAAGAAGTCTCCAAAATTTCCTGTAAAAATGACCCACTCTCGACAATCCAAGCCCACGGGTCAAAAATCCGTGAGATAAAAATCAATTTTTGAAAAAATATTTTGCAATTTTAAAGTTATATAATGACTTTTGGACTCACAATTTTTTCATTTCCGTTTGGAGAAAAGAGTTGTGGAGCAAAAACTAAGCAAGCTTTTCTTTGAACAATTGGACTGTTCGAATAACCCCAAAGTCTCCAGGGAATCCTCAAATCCTACTTGTAATTCTTTATGATAGTTTTAGAAAAAAATTCAAAGTTTTGATCATGGGAAACTATGCCCAAAAATTCAACTCTACGTACACGCACGTTAGATGTGAGTAATCTGCTTATAAAATGGCCCTACACGCAACTGTGTCTAAAAGGAACCCGAGTGTACACGAGTTAAAGTCTTAACATATAAATTAATGGTTGAAACTTCAATTTTTTGGGGGATGACTGTCACTTGGAGAAAAAGAGAGCATACTGCCATATATAATGACATAATGAATGATCAAAACACATTGGATTCTCTGAGAGGTTGTGTCTTACTTAAATTCTTCAAAATGCCAAATATGAAAGCCAATACGCGCTTTCTAGAAATTTTGATCCACTACTGGAGTGTAGAGGATGATGCTTTCATGATCAACCAGATGCCTCTACAGATTGAGGTCAAACATATCTACTTCATTACTGGTCTCTCCCAAAGAGGGGAGGTCATGCACTCGACAGGCAGGACGAGAGGTGGTCTTTCGGTGGAAGAGTATGTCCATATATATTATCCTGGACATCCAGAGAAGATTGGGAGTCAAATTCCAATCAAACATGTGGAAAGTCTATCCTTGAGTATTTTTCTATTTACCATTACACGGGTAAATGAGTCAGCTTCCTTGCATCAGACCTGACGCGTTTCTGTGAGCCTGGAAGTGGAATGACTTACCACAGTTTTTTACTAGTGCACACCTCTTCTGACTAACATGAAGAGTCAATTGACCTCTATAGAGAAGGGTGAAACAAAGAATTTTCGATATGGAACCATCTTGTCTTCATTCTTCTTCGAGAAGGTACCTGGCTATGTAACAAAGTATCAATGTCCATCAACAACCCTAGAGATCCACGAATGGGTAGATGGGAAAACCTGATGAAGTGCCTTAGGGGTGGTGACGTGCCTAGAACGACCTTTGATGATGAGTTTTTCACCCGGTGGGATCAATAGATCATCGTTGTCGATGACCACCCATATTCCGACATGGATTTCTGAGGAGATCCAGACTTAGTGTTACCACCAAATGTGGCATGGGGAGAGATAGGTAAAAATTTTTAAGTTTTGTGAGTTTTTTTTTTTAAATTGGATTTTTTTAATATGAAATGAACTTAAAAAAAATATTTTTGAGAGAGAAATTACTGACAAAATATCATGAACATGTTCCAGATGTGGGTCTAGTGGGACCTCATGGATTTCTGAGGCATAGGCATCGCGGAAGAGGGGCTGAAGAGATGTAGCACCGTGTGGTAGGGGTACCACGAGACTAGATCTGGATACTTCAGTTTGTAGCCAACACTATGGTTAACTTTTTAACCGCTCATCCTGAGCCAGCTTGATAGATAGACATATGTATGACTGGACATGATTATGGGCATAAGCCCAAATTTTGAGGGCATCCTGTCCTAATTTTTTATATTATTTTTTAACACTCCATCTGTATACAAGTGATCTTATGATATATATATAGATTCAATTTTGTTGATGTTATTTAATTTGATGAATGATTAATGTGCCAATCTAATGCTTAATTAGCAATAGAGTCTACTAATGAATTCTCAAATCGTAGAATGTGAACATATGTGATATAAATAAATGATCATTGCAACACTCTCACTCTCAGAAATTGGCAATATAAATAAGGATCGCAAACCGGATAAGTGTTATTAACTGCGACACCACTAGTTGTGTGTCTATATAAACTACCAATGAATCAATCCCATAAGCTATTGTTTCGGATCGTAAATGAAGAACGGTATTATATTCGGCAATGTTGATCGAAGCAAGGCCAATACATACTCCCCTCGACACCATCAACTGGCCAGATGGATAATAAATCACCCAAGCCACGGAAACAAGATTCCAAGTGTGCCTACCTGTGTAGGTTTTAACCCGGTAAAGAAATTACCTGCATACGAATTCTAAAACACAGAAAATAAACAATGCAAGAGCATAACACATAAAACACATATACATAGATATTTTCCCTTGGATCCCAAAACGGGACTACCAACTTGATTTTTCATTATGTTCCTTTGAATGTTACAATACATATTTATACATGCTGAAGCATCCAATACCATGGACCGAAAACCATCGTGTCCAAAACCATGGAATGAAAACCATCGCGTCCAAAACCATGGATTGAAAACCATCGCGTCCAAAAAACATGTGTGAAAATCATGCACAAAACCATAGGTGGGTCCGCCCAACCTATCATAGGGTCCAAAACCAGAATTTTCTAAGGCGCTACCCCAGACCCCATAAAGTGGGGTTACGAGTACACCTCAAACCCCCTGTGACATGTCCACATCTAACCCCCAGTTAGCTATGTGGGCTAGTTATGGAAAGAATATAACACAACCCAACAACTTGCACCATCGGAAAATCTAAAATATATCGAATTGTCCATCAGTACCTACCAAAGAAGATAAGAAAATAACGATATTACAAAATGCCAGAAATATATGTCAAAGATCCAATATATACAAACAAGCAATTGGTCTCTTGAAGCCTAAGCAAACTACTTCTTAAGGTAGAGCCCATTTGTGGGCTCTGCCAGCTTGTTCCCTTCAAAGTCTATTAATTAATAAGCCCCTTTTTTCAAAACATGCTTCACTATAAAGGGACAATACCACATAGATTTGAATTTGCCTGCACCAAGGGTGTCTTTGTCTTGGTCATAGACTAAGATAAGGTCGCCTTCAGAAAAAAAACCTGAGGATGGACAACTTTATCATATTTAGTTTTAATCCTCTTCTTATGGGCTTCATTTATTATGGCTTCATCTTGACACTGCTCATCAAGATGTTCTAAATGAATAAGGCGTTCTACGAAAGTAGATGTACCCGGCAGAAGTTCTACAGTGAGCTTAAGGGATGGAATTTCACATTCGATAGGAAGATAGATTCCAACCCATAAACTAGTTGAAAAGGAATAAAACCAGTGGCAGTCTTAACTGAGGTTCGGTATGCCCAAGGTGATGGATACAACATCATCTGCCAATTGGATCGTGTTTTATCAATTGTCCTTTGCAAGATGGTCTTAAGGGACTTATTCATGACTTCAAATTGCCCATTGGCCTAAGGATAATATGAAGATGAAAGCTCTTGTCGGAAGCCTAACTTGAGAGCCAATTCGGTCACCAGTTGATTTTGGAAGTGACTACCATGCTCAATGACAATCTCTCTTGGGATTCCAAATCGTGAAATAACCTGGCTGAAGAGAAACAAGGTTGTTGTCTCACTATCATTTTTTAAAGTAGGCATGGCCTCATCCCACCTCGTAAAGTAGTCTACAGCCACAATGATGTATTTGTGATTCCCCGCCGAAGGCAGATTACAAGTACTAAAATCGATGCCCCACTTCATAAATGGACCGACAATGATAACAGTAAAAAGTGCAGTTGGATGCGTGTGCATTTTTTGACTATAACTTGTTAAGGATGGCGATGTTTGACTACTTCAATACAGTGTTTGAAAATTGAAAGCCAAAAGTAGCCTGCTTGCAAAATTTTATGGGTTTTTGCAAGCCCTGATAGATGACTACCACATGCTCCACTATGGCAATCATTAAGTACTGACTCACCTTCTTCCAAAGTTAAGCAAAGCCTAAGGATTGATTCAACCCCTTTGCGATATAATGTATCACCAATAATAACATAGTTTTTAGCAAGGTGACGTAACTTTCGATGCTCATCTTTGGAGAAATGAGGTGGAAACTTTGAAGTTTGGAGATATATAATGATATCTATGTACCAAGCATCCTATGAATAAATGAGGAATAAATGTTCGATGAGAAAATTTTCCTCATAAACAATAGCTTCCTCACAAGGAAGCTCCAAAATCAATTCCGCAAAAAATAATGACTTCTTAGATTTATCTAACAAAAATTCAAGATTGAACTCTTGCAAAACAACAATCCATCGGTTATACTTGCCCCCAATCACTTGTCTACTAATGTCAAACTGAAAAGGATTGACAGTCGCTAAGATGAACATTTTGTGAAGCAGAATGTAATGACGAAGTCACTAAATAGCATGGACAGCTGCCAAGGCCAATTTCTCGATGGCAGAATACCGTAGCTCAGGTCCTACTAAGCCTCGACTCAAGTAGTATGTTACATGCTCATTGAGAACATCATCCTCCTGAACTAGAACCATACTGATGGTTGATTCTACTGCAGCGAGATACAAAAGGAAATCTCTGCCATAATCTGGTGGAGTCAATAATGGAGCAGAGGATAATGCCTTTTTCAAAGCATCAAAAAATCATTTCATGAAATCATTCCATAAAAATGGAAATCCTTTCTTAAGCAAATGCATAAATCCTTTGGTAATCTCGGCGTAATTTGCTATAAATATCCTCAATAAATTTGCCTTTCCTTGGAGACTTTGAAGTTGATGAATGGAAGATGGGGGAGGCAACTGAATTATTGCCTCAAGCTTGAAAGGATCAACTCAAATCCCTTTAGTCAATACAATGAATCCTAACAGCTGACTAGATGTGACCACAAAAACACACTTATTCGGATTCAACTATATTTTATAAAACCAAAATCTCTCAAAGGCTAACTGAAGGTGCCTGGGATGATCAATGCTCTTGTGAGAATGAGCATCTAAGTCATCCAAGTATGCTTCGATAACATGTTTGATGTCATGGAAAGAATAAAACATGGCCCACTGAAAAGTAGCTGCAACATTTTTAAAGCTAAGAGGCATGTTCTTGTATGCAAATGTGCCCCAAGGACAAATAAAGGATAGTAATTTGATTGTAACCAGGGAATCCGTCCATGAACAAAAAAATTTCGTTACCCACACATTCATCAACAATTTGATCAATAAAAGGTTTGGAGTAATTGTCTTTTGGACAAGCTTTATTTAAATCCCTAAAGTCGATACATACTCAGATCATTCCTTTCTTCTTATCTACCGGGACTAGGTTGGAAACCCACTCAGTTAGAGGAATGGGTATATGAAACCCACCTTAAGCAGCTTCTCAACTTCAACTTTAATAGCTTCCACTTTCTGAGGATTGACCGATTGAAGTTTTTTATTAATAGGTTTGGCATTTTAGTATGTCTTTATCTCATGTTGAACTATAGAAGGATCAATTCTAGGAATTTCCTCATAAGACAAAGTGAACACATCTCGAAATTCTTTGAAGAGATCAATGTAGATTTGAACTTCTTTAGGGAAATAGTCAGCTCCGATGAAGACATTTTTGATTGTGTTAGGATTCCTAGAGATGTTCATAGGTACAGTTCATGAGATAATCGACATGTTACCTTCGGTAAAAAAATTATGCTAGAGCCAAAGAGTTTGAAACTGTATAAACATCATTAGTAGGTAGATTGCAGAAACTAGATTCAAATTCACACAATGAAGGGAGAATATATGAACAATGATATAAATCATCCCATGGTCGATCCACACCCATCATTTCTTTGAAAATTTCTTCTTTAGATGGTAAGATTGTATCCAAGCAATCCAAAGCTGAAGTAGAATCGAGGGTCCAAGCCGAAGCCACATCGCCATCTAACTCCTCTAGTTAAAAAGGAGTGGGATGGTTGTCTGCATAGTTAACGATAGATTGATAAGAAAGTTCCATTGCAGACATGGGAAATTCCATTCCACCTACCAACCCTCCATCTAATGTGGTGGTAGATGAAGGTAAAGGTCAAGGGTCCAAAAATTAGTGAATTCGAAAGAACTCTTTATGAGAAGGTCCCCTAGAGGATGAAATCGCATTAATTCTAGATGTACGAGTAGGGAGGTCAAATATACCCATTAACGAAGAGTACATCCCAACTCCTAAATTCTCAATAGGTTCATGGCGATTTTCCACCAATGGAATGGTAGAATCCAAAGTTGCGTGAGAGTCGCTTGGAGAATAATCTAACTGATCAACTCTAACAATCCTCCCCTCATGAGGAAAACAGAGAAACTATGGCATCCGTGTCATAAATCCAATTCCTACCTAAGAGGAGGTTATAATCCAAGTTCACATTGATGATTTCTACCTCAATATTCACTACCTTTCCCCCAACACAGATAGGAAAGTCTGGGATAATCAGTGAAGGAACAACTGAAGGTGATCCAATGGCCTTCCAACATGACATAGACATCATTCATGTGGATGCTTCCTCATTTATAATAGTTCGAAAAATATTGGTCTTTCAGTATGTGGACTTTATCTGGAAAGCCATATGGTGAGGAAGTCTCTTTTTGACATTCAACATATCAAAAGTGAGCACTAAATAATTCTTTGGGTCTATGACGCCAATTGTTGAAAGTAAAGCACTTCTCTAAGCAGGGCACGACTGGAGTACCTCTAATGCTGACATAACACAAGGACTTTGAGCCAGATCTTCTACAATCAAGTAGTTCTAGGCTTCCCTAGCATTAGGGTTAATAGTTGAGTGCTTTGCGGAGCCTTTCGATATCCAAGGTATAGACTCATCAGAGGGCTGCTAGATATGAAGTGGTTCTATGGCTTCAGGTATAGATTAAGCCTTATATGTTTCTAATTCCTCATAATCGTTTGCTCGTATAGCGACATCGATGTGAGAGGTCATTATATAAACATTTGACAAATTTTCACCTTCCTAGTTGTCCCTGGCGGAGGTACCAACATTAGAATTCGCGCAAGCAAGTAATTGTTGCCCTTGGGGAAAAGGGTTAGTCATAACAAATTGGGAGCTAGAGGAACCCTGCTATACTATTAAGCATTGATCACCTTGCATCTTAGGGTAGAGGTGAGTTAAATGATCTCCATTGCATAACTTGCATGGAAATTTTACCTTTTTCTTGGACTCTTTCCTACAATCTCTAGCATCATTGTCGAGTTTGTTTACATCGCCTTTTCCTTCCTGGTTATTCTTCTTACCTCATCCTTTCCTCTTCCCATCGGATTGTTGATTTCCTTTGGGATTAGTGGTCTGGACGACATTTATAGAGGTAGGTTGGGAAGGTGTAGGTACATATGGTGTTGCCTAGGTAGAAGAAGCAGTTTGTAAAGACAATTGTTGTAATTGATTCAATAGGCTCACTGCATTAACCAATTGATATAACTATACCATGGGCATGGGGACTTTTTTTTGACTTGGCTAAATCGACCTTAGACCTAGAAGCATCAGGTAGAATTTTCTGAAGAACCCCAGAGTAAGAATATATCGGTTCCAATTGCTGGGCTCTGAAAATGGCTTTCTCTTCCATATAAACACTGGAGAGAGACACATCCTTTGAGATCTCAGGTTGTAATGATTTGAGAAACCATTCAAGAAGGAACTTTGGCAGGATTTCAGCTTTGATAAGCCTTTCCTCTTCCTCTATTCATGGATGTGATCCGAAATGTGAGTTGTTCTGTCTTGCTGAAAGTTAGCCAGAAGTTTAGTTTTGGCTTCATATCTAGCAGGCAACTAAAAATGGTTCGAAAAGACATTAGCCAAATCACAAAGATAAGTATAGGTTCTCCCTGGCAACATCTATATACCATTTGGCTGCATTTCTGGTTAGGGTGCACTGAAATAACCTTAACCTGATCGAATCATCTATCAAGGAGTTGGATGAGCACCATAAGTGAAATGTGGTTACGTGGTATCCCGGATCTTCACCACTTTTCCCTTTGAATTTGGGATATCCGAGGGAAGTTTAGTTGGGACTGGAGGCCAAACCGGACTATATCGAATCAGATAATTTGTCACTTTAGTTAAGTCTGGCAAGCTCAGCGTGGCCAGAAAAGGCAGTCGTGGTAGACCTTGGAAATTCCAAATAGTGCGGGTGGGGTTCCCAAAGGTCTAAAAGGAATGACCTAGATTTTGAAAAACACCAAGTTGCCCAAAGTAACTTGTAGAGCCTACTGAACCAAAAGGTGCTCCTTGTGGTCCAACAATATTTAGAGTTCGACCAACTCCTGTCGAAAACTCCTCTGTAACTAGTGAAGCTACCCCCTAATGAAGTGTTAAAAGCAGCTGATAGCCCTTAATAAGGATTCCATGTGTTAGCAAAGGGTGGAAAATTCTGAAACAAATTAACTAAATAATATGGCACGTTCCCTTGTTAGCTAGAATAAAATTGATTGCCAGTTCCTATCCCACTAACCACAGTTTTTGTCCAACTCTCGAATGGGTTATTACTTTGACCTGTAAAGGAAAAAGGCATTGACCCTACTGTTGAATTGGAGAGTGGTATATGACCACTTCCAAATACGAAACCATGAAAAGAAGTTGATCCACTGATCATGGATGTGAAGACGGTCGATGATATGTTCAAAGGAACTAAAGGAATCCCATGAGATGGAATTCCATAAGGGATAAATCTAAAACCAGATGCAGTAACCTGAGAACTTCCACTCATTGACAGAATGGATGTAGACCCAAATATAGTCATTTTGGGAGCAATAGAGGCATGGAAATAGTTCCTCCTCCTCATACATATATGGGAATCTGCACACTCTCAACACTCGTCATAGATGCCATGCTTCCAACAGTAGCCATCAAAGGAATTTGATGGGTGTAAACCTGGGCTTGAAAGCCTATGAGTTGGGGTTATGATGTACAATAGAATGTCTGGATGATTAGGATGAAGATGAGAATTCAAAGCCACAACTGACTTTGAAAGATCTTCAACTTCGACATTATCTTCCAACTGAAAAAGTACTCGAGAAAGAACTGGTGTGTTCCTTTCTAACTCTCTACTGGTACCAGGTCTATCTTGTGATTTAATGACCCCAAGTGGAGGATTAATCTCTGATGCACCTATTGCCACTTGTAGAATTGCTCCTATGCCTTCTAGGATAAGGCTCAGGACTCATAGGTGATAGCCGACAAAGTCTCCTAGACTATCAAGATGGTCAATTAGCCACTTTGAATTATTTAAAAGATCTACTTAAAGACTCAAAAAATTATAAAGCTAGGCTGACTAGGAGAAAAGAACACTCACTAAAAATGTCCCTAAAGATATCAGTAATCAAACAGCTCTCGAGTATTTCTGCTCCATGTCATTAGGACCGGACACCAAAATAAAAGAATGTTTATAACAAGGGCCTTCCGAAAATAGACTAGGTAATTACGCCCCGGGCCTACTAGTGTAGGTACCAGAGGCAGTTACGCTGACCTCCAGACAACAGTCTTTACTGGTGCAAGCACCCAAGATTCACAAGGGTACCCTCCAGAAGTACTGTTGAACGTGATATAATGTTAGCCTCAGGTGCCACAGGATTCCCCTGCACAGCCACCTATATGATCCCTAGGATAGGCAACCATGGTCACCAACTCATATAACAAGCCAGGTGAAATAGTCGTGAGGCGGGATTTAACAAGTAAAAGAGGGGGTATCTCTCGTCCTTATCTTCACTCTCCCTCTTGCTTTACCCCTAATTACAGAGCTTTCTCGATCTCCCTAATGCTATTGAATTTTGATCATTAATCAAACTTCTATGTTTTGTAATTTGAGCGGTCTTGGAGAGTTAACTCTCCTCTCGCCTAATCCATGGCCCTAATAAACATAAACTTGTTAGTGTATTCTAATGATAACATAAAAGTTCTAGTTTATTTTAATTAATCGCTTGATTTTAATGGTTGTTATTTAAGTCAAGGGTAAATATGGGAGTGAAAACAATGATGTTTTGTATGACACTACAAAAATCAATGAAAAACTAACTACATTAATGCAGTCATTTTTTCTTCGATGAAAAGAGATCTCTATACACGGTCTACGAAACTTCTACAAAGAAAAGTATTTTTTCTCTTCTTTTCTTGAAACACACTTCACACACCCAAAAACTAAAATACTATGAATGCTTTAACAATGTAAACTACCCTAATGCAAGATATAATGGAGATGCAAGATCATAAACAACACTCAAAAAGAAAAATCAATTGTTTATAACTAACAATGAGCCAACTTAAGTATTAAAGAGGATACAAATTTTAAACACAAAATTCTCTCCAAACAAGAAGCACAAATTGTAAAAGATTGCAATTAAATTTCAACAACAAAAAGAAACCATAAACCAAACTTGGTGAAAGAAAAACAAAAACAAAGTTTTGTGAGATCTTTCTTTTTTGAAGAAGCAACCAAAACAACTTTTTGAAATCACCAAAATGCTACCAAAACTCAAAATATTGAAAAAAGAGCACAAGGAGTATTCGCAAGTTACAAACTCGAAAATGAACAAAAACTTGAGCAAAAAGACTTCAAGTTGTACAAAACAACCCAAATAGAAATAAAGAGTTTGACAAACTAACCAACAAGCCAGAAAAGAAATACTTCCAAAGTTGTCAAAAAGACTTTCAAAAAGCAAGAAAAGCTATGAGGCCACAAAATAAAGGAGAGGAAAGCAAGTAGATGTGAAATCTGGGCTTGACACTGAAACTAAAAACAATCTCGTTTTCTGGAGGACCAAAACAATCAAGAACTTCAGGATGAAATCTTGTGTGCTAAAACAAAAATTACAAACTCGCTAAAGAAGAAAACCTAGGCCAAATCTTTTCAATGAGGAAGAGACTTCGAAACAGTAAGCTTGTAGAATAATTAAATTCTTCAGATAACAATTGACCAAACAGAGATTGAAAAGACCATGCAACAAATATATTTGGGATGAAAGATTTGAAAAACTAATGCAAAAATTTTCATACCCGACTGTGTGCAAACACAGAGGCATGCATAGGCGCTCTTGACACAGGAAATTTGCATATACACAAGTTCACTTGATAGAAACAAGCATGTATAAGCGATGACAAACAAAGTAAAGAACATATACAAAGCTTTGCAAGAAAAATAAAAAACAAATTCTAATCCAAAATATCAGACTTGAGGCCTGGGACTCTAGTATACCAAATAAGACTATAACCACAAGCAAACCAAAGAATGAGCCCTAATTGAGAATGAAACACCCAAACCGAGAATAACAAGATTGCTATCCCAAACGGAGTCACCAATTCTATTTTGGAGGAAAGCACCCTAGGGCTTTGGGTTAGAACCCCAACAAAGTAGAAGAAACTACAACAAGAAATACTCAAATAGCTCAAGGAAGATGCTTATATTATCAAACTACGTTAGAGTGATCGTACACAAATTTCCTTTGTTCGAGCACGTCTCAAATGGTTAAGAGCCTCTGCAACTCCCAATGTTCTTCAAACATGAAAAATCATTGAATTCGAACATACATAGCTGTATAGAAGTAAAGCATATTCACGCAATTGACTTTATATCATATGAACAGACAATTGATCATACATCAAAACGACATTCATATATGAATTAAAACATAATTTGATGCATAGACATAGTTAATTTCGGAAATAAGACAACATTTATTTTATTACAATAAGCTATAAATAACATAGAGAGAATTCACCTGAGTCTTTCTCTGGCTCCAAGTGGAACCGTCCTCTGGATTCGTCCTATACCAGCCTTCAACAATATTCTTCCATTACCAACACCATGATTTCTCAAGAAAAAGTAAGGATATCTATAATCAAGGAAACAAGGGTTTCCGGAAGCTTGGGGAAGTGCATGAGGCATAGGGATTCGTCAGACTTAGTTAGGGATAATCTCAGTATAATAACTCTATCTCCTCTCCCCTTCTTAAGGCCTTCCCATAGAGTTCTATTTGTACCTCTCCCAATTAGTTTTTTAGTTGGGAAACAATTGGGCCATGGGAAATAGGAGGTAATCAACAGGTAAAACCTGTGAACTCCACCCAAAATTAATGAAATTTAATTTTTTAAGTGTTTTAATACATATACGTGGGTTGGGTATTGACTGACCCGCATGTACACACATTTAGCTTAGGGAAAAGTAGCGTATAGGGAATAAAACATTGTTTTTTATATATTTGGACAAGTCTGGAAGGAGGGGTTGCCCTAGCCCATAAACAAAGTATCATACATACCAAGAGTGGTAAACGGTGATATAACACACCCCCACCTCCACCTTATATATTCACTAATGTGGAGGAGAGTCACTATGTACAACCACATGGACCAACAATTGAGGTAAAATAATTTTTTCCTAATATTTCAAAATTTCCTTTTTTAAGTTACACATATATGCTAATTAATTTTTAGATTAATTATAATTTGTCTTTGCCATTTTGTACATAGGACCATATGCAGAGTGTCGTTGATGTCGTTGTTATGTGGAGACATGAGTGGGATGTTGTATTTAGAGGCACTGATGCTGTGGGTTCATCGATGCAAGCCCCAATCATTGAGCCATAGGCTAGGGAGCATCAAAACTAGTTTCATGATCATACCGCCCATCCTATTTGAATTGCATTTTGACTCAACTGAGGTTAGTAGATTCATGTATATGTAATTAATTCCATATTGTTTATTTTGTACAAATAATGATCTAATCATATTGAATTTGAATGTGTTATATTGAAATACGAGCTTAGGGACACATAGTTTGTGTGGCAAAATTCACATAGGAGTTCTGGCGATACTTAGATTGTCATAGTTTGTATATTTTCAAGCTCATTTCACAGGGAAAATTAACATGTGTGAATAGACTTTGTATGTTTTCATACATGGATAGTTTATGGATGTACATCATGGACATTATTTTGGTTTATGGATGCTTATTATTTCAATTTATGGGTTTTCATGTGATATTTGTAATTTGTCTATATTTTCATATGGATAGTTTACTGATACATGTATTCACTATTTCAGTTTATGGATTTGTATTAATTGTGTTTATGGATGCTCATTAATTTTTAAAGTTTATGGATTTGTTAAAATTATTTCGCTAATCTAATAATTTTTCTATATGTTATAACTTTAATTAATAAAATATATGTTCAATTTTTATTTTGAGTTTTATAGATTAAAAAAAAAGGATAATCTTAAGTTACGATGAAAGTCACTTCAATACCTAACATGAACTAAAATATATCATGTATCAATCTAATATTGAACATGAAAAAAATTCCAATCATGCTTCATATTGGCTTGTAGAAAGTGTCTTTTAGTGCAATCAACATGTAAGTTATTACAATTCAATTTTAAAAGTAAATTATTTGAATTATAAAGTTATATATAATATATATATTATATATATATTATATATATATATATATATTATATATATATATATATATATATATATGAACATTTTTGTGACCCACCCATATACCATTGCATGGAAAACCTTTTTAAGTATTTCAATCAATTTATTATCTGAAGGTTCAATTAAAAAGTTACACAAATATGATTGAAAGAAGTTTTATTCATTTTTAATAAATAATTTCTTGTAAACAACAAACAGGTTTTATTCAACATTATTTATTTTGAGATTGTCTACAACAGCGTAGTCATAACCTGATATAATTCAATCGTATTGAAATTTAATATATAGGTCAAAAAACAATATATGACAACATTTCTATAATTTTATATAATGTTATCAACTTTCCTGAATTTACAAGTAGTTAGCCAAGTATTTCAATCAATTCCTTATGATGGAAATAAGTTTTATTCATTTTTTTTAAACTCAAATATGATTGAAATAAGTTATATATTCAATTTTAAAAGATGTGGAGATGTAAAAGTTACAAATACAAGTTTTATTCAATTTTATTTTGTTTGAGGTTATCTACAAAATCTTGGTCATAATGCACATGTCAATAATCTTTTTGTGCTTACACTAAAATCAATGCATCTAATGCAAGCAATCAAATATGATGAGAAATAAACATCTACACTCAAATCAATGAATCTAATGCAAACAATCAAATAGGATTATAAATCAACATCTATAGTGAAATCAATGCATTTAATGTTGAAAGCAATCATATAGGATTAGAAATCAACATCTACCTGAAATCAATGCATCTAGTGCTAGAAATAAAATATAATTAGGAATCAACATCTACATTGAAATTAATGCATCTAACGCAAGCTCAATCAAACGAGATTAGAAAATAACATCTTTACTGAAATTAATGCATCTAATGCAAGCTATAAATTAGAATTAGAAATCAACATCTACACAGAAATCAATGCATCTAATGCATGAAATCAAATAGGATTAGAAATCAGCATTTTCACACTGAAATCACTATGTCTAGTGCAATAAAGTTTCTTCCCTTTCTCTCCTCCCTCCATCTATATTGATATCGCCCTCCATTTCTCTTTCTTTGTCTCTTTATCTCACCCCCAAGACATAAACGATCTCTCTCTTCATATATATCTATCTCTCCTTCCCCCCTATCTCTCTCTTCTTCCCTCTCTCGCCCTCTCATCTATATCTTTATCTCCCTCTATCTCTCCTTCTTCATCTATCTATATCACCCTGCAAGCATACACATTGTTTCTCCATATATATCTATTTACCCCTCCCTCTCCCTCTCACTCTCCCTCTTCCTCTCCCTTCCTCGTCTCTTCCTCTATCTCCCCTTCTATCTATCTTCCCTCCTACTCTCCTCTCTGCCTCTCTCTCCACCTTTCTCTCTCTATATGTATTTATTCTTACCTCCCTCTCTCTCACCCTCCAACTCCATCTCTCTCTCCCTCCCTCTCAATTCCTCTCTCTCCCACCTCCCTATGTCTCTCCCCCTCACTCACTCATTCACTCACACTCTCTCTATATATCTCTTTCTCTCTCATGCTTTGTCCTACAACTCTATTGACTATCACCCTCCCTCTCGATTCTCTCTCCCCCTTCTCTCCATATATCCTTCTTTGTCTCTCTATCTCACCCCAAACATACACACTCTCTATCTCTCCATTGCCACTCTCTCTCTCTCTCTCTCTCTCTCTCTCTCTCTCCACCTTTCTTTCTCTATCTGTCTTTAACTTATTCCTCCCCTATCATTTCCTCTAACTCCATCTCTCAATCTCCTTCTGTTTCTTAGAGACTCTCTCCTCTTCTCCCTCTCTCCACCTTTCTATCACCCCCTCTCTCTCTGACCCTTCTCTCCCACTCTCGTTTTTTCTATATATCAAAAAATTTAAAATACTTTGACAATTAAGATATTATGTTTAAATATTTTTTAATTTTTTTTCGTACAACAATTTAATTTTTTTATATAATACATATTTAAAATGCAAGATTTCAAATGTGTGTTGGATATTCACTTGGAGGGAAAATTATAATTTTCCATGGAAATATTATCTAAAATGTTAATGTCTTTCAATTGAAATTGTTTAGTTTTATTTCTTTAGGTAGCTTTAGGTTATGATTACTTTAGGATTTTAAAAATATTATATTTAATTATGTTGGATTTATAAAAAAAATAGGTTAAATAAAATCAACATATTGAGTCACCTTGTATGACTCTTTTCGTTTTAATGTCTCTTTTGCTGACGTCGGCATATATCAACCACGTTTATTAATTTGGTTGTGCTACTATATATTATAATATAAGAAATTTGGTATTATATTATAGTTAATAATGTCATATTAATCCAAAATTATAAATTTAATATTAACATTAAAATGATGATGATGATGATGATGATGATGGTTAACGTTTGCTGAGACCAAACATTGGTCTATTGGACCTAAAGAAACAATTTATTTATTTTGATTTAAGATTTTATTCCTATGCTTAAAAAGCTTGGAGAGAAGCCTCCCGATCTCACTATAATTTTGACATTGTAAAATGCTAGGAAGGTTAGTATTGTAACAAAGATTGTGAAACTGAGATCTAATGTGGTTGTACGCGGGGCACTCTAATAGAAAGTGGTTTTCATCCTCGATGTTCCTATTCTCACATATATGGTAGATCCTTTCCATCCACGGGGTTTTAGAAACTACCCAATGCCTTGTTTCACTATGGAGCTCATGAGAATTCGTTCTAAACTTTACTATATTAATTTTCTTCTTTGAGCTACTTAAAATAGAGAGATATTTTTGTTCTTCTAGGGTGGGGTTGATGACCTTCTTATAATAACTTAATTTTCCTTTAGCTGCTAAATCTTTCTCACACCACATTTTTTCTTTGAACCTAGAAGTAACAATACCTTTAATGTTATTTATGTTTAGCAATGCATCATTCTCGTTGATCTCCGAGTAGTAAAAATTAAGTTTTTATATTAATATCATTTAATCATTTAATTTAATATAATAATAATATTAATAATATAATAATAATTATTATTATATTATTATTATTATTATTTAATATTATTATTAAAAAAAGTAAAATTTCTACATGACATGATAACAAAAATTCTACTAAAATTTGGAATTTTCAAATGTGGTAAAAGCTTATTTTTAGATTATTTAACTTCTTTTTCTTTTTCTTTTTTATAGAAAATCTAGATTTAAAAAAACTCTATTTGGATTTTGAAATTTAGTCTCTCATATAATATGAAAAAATTATAATCAAATTTTAAATTAATATGAAATGAATATCAAACAAGCTTAGCTTAGCCTAAGATCACAATCCAACCAAAAACTTCAAACTTATTCACCAATAGCATGTTAAGAAATAAAACACAAAAGTAAGTGGAAAACATATCATGGAATGAAATAAAATTATAAAATTCAAAATCATTAAAGAGTTTGTTTGAAAAATTAGAAGGCACTTAGAAATGTTCAATCAAATCCTAATGAGACCATTGCAAAAAATAGATGAAAATTTATCATTAAATTTTAATATAATAAAAAGTCATTATCAAACTCATTACCATAATTTTCAAATTCATGTAAAGTGAGTAACAAATTTACTCTATATATATATGAATGAGTTAAAAATGTTCAATCAAATCCTAATAAGACCATTGTAAAAAAGTAGATGAAAAGTTATCATTAAATTTTAATATAATAAAAAGTCATTATCAAACTCATTACCATATATATAAATGAGTTTAAAATGTTCAATCAAATCCTAACAAATTTACTATATATATATGAATGAGTTAAAAATCTTCAATCAAAATCAAATCCTAATGAGACCACTGAAAAAAAGTAGATGAAAATTTATTATCAGACTCATTAAATTTTCAAATTCATGTATATACCTTATACAATAAACAAAAACATATACACAGCACTTTAAAAAGATATTATTATAGATATCTTCTTGCCTATGGAGCTTTGGGTGTGATGGCAGGTGGGAATTCTCTGCTTTACTCATTTGGGATTGCATATCTGCCAGTATCAACGTACTCTCTTCTCTGCGCCACACTGTTACGTCATGACTCTACTATGTTTTACATTGTTGGTGCCTTCATTTGTGGCCTGGGACTCTAGTATACAAATAAGACTATAACCGCAACCAAACCAAGTAATGAGCCCTAATTGAGAATGAACAACCCAAAACAAGAATAACAATATTGTTATTCCAAACGGAGTCACCAATTCTATTTCGGATGAAAGCACCCTAGGGCTTTGGGTTAGAACCCCAACAAAGTAGAAGAAACTACAACAAGAAATACTCAAATAGCTCAAGAAATATGCTTATATTATAAAACTACGTCAAAGTGGTCGTACCCAAATTTCCTTTGTTCGAGTAGGTCTTGAAGGGTTCAGAGCCTCTGTAACTCCCAATGTTCTTCAAACATGAAAAATCATTCAATTAGAACATACATAGTTGTATAGAAGTAAATCATATTCACGAAATTAACTTTATATCATATAAACAGATAATCGATCATACATCAAAACGACATTCATAAATGAATTAAAACATAATTTGATGCACAGACATAGTTAATTTTGGAAACAAGACAACATTTATTTTATTACAATAAGCTATAAATAAAATAGAGAGAATTCACCTGAGTCCTTCTCTGGCTCCAAGTGGAACCGTTCTCTGGATTCGTCTTATCCCAGCCTTCAACAATCTTCTTCCGTCACCAACAGCATGATTTCTCAAGCAAAATTAAGGATATCTATAATCAAGGAAACAAGGGTTTCTTGAAGCTTGGGAAGTGCATGAGGCATAGGGATTCATCAGACTCAGTCAGGGATAATCTCAGTATAATAAGTCTATCTCCTCTCCCCTTCCTAAGGCCTTCCTATAGAGTTCTATTTATACCTCTCCCAATTAGTTTTTTAGTTGGAAAATAGTTGGGCCATGGGAAATAGGAGGTAATCAACATGTAAAACCTGTGAACTCCACCCAAAATTAAGGAAATTTAATTTTTTAAGTGTTTTAATTCATATACGTGGGTTGGGTATTGACTAACCCACATGTACATGCTTTTAGCTTAGAGAAAAGTAGTGTACAGGGAATAAAACATTGTTTTTTATATATTTCGACAAGTCTAGAAGGAGGGGTTGCCCTAGGCCATAAACAAAGCATCATACATACCAAGAGTGGTAAATGGTGATATAACACACCCCCACCTCCACCTTACATATTCACTAATGTGGAGGAGAGACACTATGTACAACCACATGGACCAACAATTGAGGTAAAAAAAATTATTCCTAAGATTTCAAAATTTCCTTTTTTTAAGTTACACATATATGCTAATTAATTTTTAGATTAATTATAATTTGTCTTTTCCATTTTGTACATAGGACCATATGCAAAGTGTCATTGATGTCGTTGTTATGGGGAGACATGAGTGGGATGTTGTATTTAGAGGCACTGGTGATGTGGGTTCATCGATGCAAGCCCCAATCATTGAGCCATAGGTTGTGGAGCATCAAACCTAGTTTCATGATCATACCCCCCATCCTATCTAAATTGCATTTTGACTCAACCGACGTTAGTAGATTAATCTATATGTAATTAATTCCATATTGTTTATTTTGTACAACTAATGATCTAATCATATTGAATTTGAATGTGTTATATTGCAATACTAGCTTATCGACACATAGTTTGCGTGGCAAAACTCACATAGGAGTTCTAACGGTACTTAAAGTGTCATAGTTTGTATATTTTCAGGCTCATTTCATATGGAAAATTCACATGTGTGAATAGACTTTGTATGTTTTCATACATGGATAGTTTATGGATGTACATCATGGACATTATTTTGGTTTATGGATGCTTATTATTTCAATTTATGCATTTTCATGTGATATTTGTAATTTGTCTATATTTTCATATGGATAGTTTACTGATACATGTATTCACTATTTTAGTTTATGGGTTTGTATTAATTGTGTTTATGGATGCTCATTAATTTTTAAAGTTTATGGATTTGTTAAAATTATTTTGCTAATTTAATAATTTTTCTATATGCTATAACTTTAATTAATAAAATATATGTTCAATTTTTATTTTGAGTTTTATAGATTAAAAAAAAGGTATAATCTTAAGTTACGATGCAAGTCACTTCAATACCTAACATGAACTAAAATATATCATGTATCAATCTAATATTGAACATGAAAAGAATTCCAATCATGCTTCATATTGGCGTGTAGAAAGTGTCTTTTAGTGCAATCAACATGTAAGTTATTACAATTCAATTTTAAAAATAAATTATTTGAATTATTAAAGTCATATATATATATATATATATATATATATATATATATATATAATATATATATATATATATATATATATGAAAAATTTTGTGACCCACCCATATACCATTGCATGGAAAACCTTTTTAAGTATTTCAATCAATTTATTATCTCAAGGTTCAATTAAAAAGTTACACAAATATGATTGAAATAAGTTTTATTCCTTTTTAATAAATAATGTCTTGTAAACATAAATAGGTTTTATTCAACATTATTTATTTTGAGATTGTCTACAACAACCTAGTCATAACCTCATATAAGTCAATTGTATTGAAATTTAATATATAGGTCAAAAAACAATATATGATGACATTTCTATAATTTTATATAATGTTATCAACTTTCCTGAATTTACAAGTAGTTATCCAAGTATTTCAATCAATTCCTTATGATGGAAATAAGTTTCATTCATTTTTTTAAAACTCAAATATGATTGAAATAAGTTATATATTCAATTTTAAAAGATGTGGAGATGTAAAAGTTACAAATACAAGTTTTATTCAATTTTATTTTGTTTGAGGTTATCTACAAAATCTTAGTCATAATGCACGTGTCAATAATCGTTTTTTGCTTACACTAAAATCAATGCATCTAATGCAATCAATCAAATATGATGAGAAATAAACATCTACACTCAAACCAATGAATCTAATGCAAACAATCAAATAGGATTATAAATCAACATCTATAGTGAAATCACTACATTTAATGTTGAAAGCAATCATATAGGATTAGAAATCAACATCTACTTGAAATCAATGCATCTAGTGCTAGCAATCAAATATGATTAGGAATCAACATCTACATTGAAATCAATGCATCTAAAGCAAGCTCAATCAAACAAGATTAGAAAATAACATATTTACTGAAATTAATGCATCTAATGCAAGCTTTAAAATAGAATTAGAAATCAACATCTACACAGAAATCAATGCATCTAATGCATGAAATGAAACAGGATTAGAAATCAACATTTTCACACTGAAATCACTGCGTCTAGTGCAATAACGTTTCTTCCCTTTCTCTCCTCCCTCCATCTATATTGATATCGCCCTCCATTTCTCTTTCTTTGTCTCTTTATCTCACCCCCCAGACATAAACGATCTCTCTCTTCATATATATCTATCTCTCCTTCCCCCCTATCTCTCTCTTCTTCCCTCTTTCCCCCTCCCATCTATATCTTTATCTCCCTCTATCTCTCCTTCTTCATCTGTCTATATCACCCTGCAAGCATACACATTGTTTCTCCATATATATCTATTTACCCCTCGCTCTCCCTCTCCCTCTCCCTCTTCCTCTCCCTTCCTCGTCTCTTCCTCTATCTCCCCTTCTATCTATCTTCCCTCCTACTCTCCTCTCTTCCTCTCTCTCCACCTTTCTCTCTCTATATGTATTTATTCTTACCTCCCTCTCTCTCACCCTCCAATGCCATCTCTCTCTTCCTCCCTCTCAAGTCCTCTCTCTCCCACCTCTCTATGTCTCTCCCCCTCATCACTCACACTCTCTCTATATATCTCTTTCTCTCTCATGCTTTGTCCTACAACTTTAGTGACTATCACCCTCCCTCTTGCATTCTCTCTCCCCCTTCTCTCCATATATCCTTCTTTGTCTCTCTATCTCACCCCAAACATACACACTCTCTATCTCTCCATTGCCTCTCTCTCTCTCTCTCTCTCTCTCTCTCTCTCTCTCTCTCTCTCTCCACCTTTCTTTCTCTATCTGTCTTGAACTTATTCCTTCCCTATCCTTTCCTCTAACTCCATCTCTCAATCTTCCTCTCTTTCTTAGAGACTCTCTCCTCTTCTCCCTCTCTCCATCTTTCTATCACCCTCTCTCTCTCTGACCCTTCTCTCCCACTCTCGTTTTTCTATATATCAAAAAATTTAAAATACTTTGACAATTAAGATATTATGTTTAAATAATTTTTATTTTTTTTTTGTACAACAATTTAATTTTTTTATATAATACATATTTAAAATGCTAGATTTCAAATGTGTATTGGATATTCACCTCGAGGGAAAATGATGATTTTCCATGGAAATATTTTCTGAAATGTTCATGTCTTTCAGTGGAAATTGTCTTGGTTTTATTTCTTTAAAGGTAGCTTTAAGTTAGAATTACTTTAGGATTTTAAAATATATATATATTATTATGTTAGATTTATAAAAAAAATTAGGTTAAATAAAATTAACATATTGAGCGAGCTTGTATGACTATTTTTGTGTTAATGAATCTTTGTTGATGCATATGGCATATATCAACCACATTTATTAATGTGGTTAATGTGGTTGTGCTAGTATATATTATAATATAAAAACATTGTATTATATTTAAGTTAATAATGTCATATTAATCCAAAATCATAAATTTAATATTAACATTAAAATGATGATGACGATGTTTAACGTTTGCTGAGACTAAACACTGGCCTATCGGACCTAAAGAAACAAATTATTTATTTTGATTTAAGATTTTATTCCTATGCATAAAAAGCTTGGAGAGAAGCCTCCCGAGCTCACTATAATTTTGACATTGTAAAAGGCTAGGAAGGTCAGTATTGTAACAAAGATTGTGAAACTAAGATGTAATGTGGTTGTACACGGGGCACTCTAAGAGGAAGTGGTTTTCATCCTCGATGCTCCTATTCTCACATATATGGCAGATCCTTTCCATCCGTGGCATTTTAGGAACTGCCCAATGACTTGTTTCACTATGGAGCTCATGAGAATTCATTCTAAACTTTACTATATTAATTTTCTTCTTTGAGCTAGTTAAAATAGAGAGATACTTTTGTTCTTCTAGGTTGGGGTTGATGACCTTCTTATAATAACTTAATTTTCCTTTAGCTGCTAAATCTTTCTCACACCACATTTTTTCTTTAAACCTAGAAGTAACAATATCTTTAATGTTATTTATGTTTAGCAATGCATCATTCTCGTTGATCTCCCAGTAGTTAATATTAATGTTTTTATATTAATATCATTTCATAATTTAATTTAATAATAATAATAATAATTAATAATAATATTTTTTAATATTATTATAAAATTAGTAAAATTTCTACATGACATGATAAACAAAATTTCTACTAAAATTTGGAATTTTGGAAATATGGTAAAGCTTATTTTTAGATCCATTTAACTTTTTTTTTAATAGAAATCGAGAGTTAGAAAACCCTATTTGAATTTGAAATTAGTCTCTCATATAATATAAAAAAAATTATTAAAAAATTATAAAAATATGAAAAATTTATAATCAAATTTTCAATTAATATGAAATAAATATCAACCGAACTTAGCTTAACCTAAGATCACAATCCAACGATAAGACTTCAAGATTATTCACCAATACCATGTTAAAAAATAAAACACAAAAGTGGAAAACATATCATGGAATGAAATAAAGTGGAAAACATATCATGGAATGAAATAAAATTCAAAAATTCAAAATCAATAAAGAGTTTGTTTGAAAAATAAGAAAGCAATTAAAAATGTTCAATCAAATCCTAATAAGACCATTGCAAAAAAGCATATGAAAATTTATCATTAAATTTTAATATAATAAAAAGTCATTATCAAACTCATTACCATAATTTTCAAACTCATGTAAAGTCAGTAACAAATTTATTATATATATATATATATATATATATATATATATTAATTAATTAATATTAAATTATTGTAATAATAGTTAAAAAATAATATATTATTTTATAAAATATATATATATATATATATTAATTTTATAAATTTTAATAGCTAAATCATTTATTATAAAAATATTATTATATTTATATATATATATATATATATATAATATATATTAATATATTATTAATAATAATTAAAAATTTATATACTATTTTATTAAAAATTTATAAGTTATAAAAATATATAAATTTTATATAAATTTTTAATATTCAAATTATTGATTATAAAAAATTAGATATTTGTATCAAATTTCATTATTACAATTGATTAAGAATAAATCTTATCTATAAAATGACCAAATATCAAACCTCACATAATGATTATGCCCTGTACTAAAAGAAAAAAAACATACTAAAAAATCACAAACAACTTAAAAGCAAACAAAAATCAAATACCCTATACAATAAACAAAATCATATACACAGCACTTCAAAAATAAATTATTATTATAATATTTAACGCAAAATAATTATCCAGAGTTAAACAATCAAGTAACCTTGTCACTAACCTACAAAATGTACCCGACACCTTTCTTCAATCGGTTGATTCCAACTTAAAACATGGACCAAAGATAATAAATGCATTATATTCTTTTTATAAATAAGTTAATTTTATTTTACACATGTCATTTCATAATAATTTGAGAAACTTAAGGTCTTCCGTTATTCGACTACAATCAAGTCGACCTCAAAATAGGAGTACACGCACGAAACAACTCACCCTCCATTAAGGAGCTGATGCTTTCTATTGGCCTTGCGAAGGACGCATGCGTTCCAAAGTTAGACCTGTGCAGTTAGAACCAGTGAGTTCTGTACTGTTCCTTGGAATATGGAGTCCCTTGGAATTATATTATAATTCAAGCTAACGTGGGAGAGGAGATTGTATCGTAGCAGAGAGTTCAGTCCAGTTCGTTGTGAATATGGAGTCCCATGGAGAAGCAATTGCAGGCTCAGAGTCCAGTGAAAATTACAGTGGCGTTAGAAAAGGGAGAATGCACTGGTTGCTCGTTAGCATGAGCGTTATCGCTGTTGTGGTGGGACAGTCTGGTGGGCTGCTTTTGAGTCGCTTTTATTTTGAGCAGGGTGGCCACAGCCGATGGCTCAGATCGCTGTTGCTCTGCGTAGGATCGCCATTGCTTCTGCTACCACCATTGCTGAACCCACAAAGAAAATCACCCATGCTTGCATTTGTTACCACTAGATATCTTCTTGCCTGTGGAGCTTTGGGTGTGATGGCAGGTGGGAATTCTCTGCTTTACTCCTTTGGGGTTGCATATCTACCAGTATCAACGTACTCTCTTCTCTGCGCCACACAGTTAGCTTTCAATGCCCTGTTCACTTTCATTGTGGTTAAGCAGAAGATAACTCCATATATTCTCAATTCAATCGTGCTTCTTACCTTTAGTGCCATTCTGCTAGGTACCCACTCCGGCAGCGAGAGGCCGGAGGGAGTAAACAGAACCCACTTCATTCTGGGCTTTGTTTACACAATCTTGGCCTGCGCCATTTATGGACTCCTCCTCGCACTGATGCAACTTGTTTTCCAAAAGGTTGCACAGAATTTCGCTGTAGTTATGATCTCGCAGGCGCTGGTTTACATTGTTGGTGCCTTCATTTGTGCGTTGGGACTGTTAGCCAGCGGAGAATTCAGAGACGTGGGATCAGAGTCCCAGGATTTTAGGTCAGGGGAAACGGGATACGTCATGACTCTACTATGGTGTGCTATAGCATATCAAATATATTACGTGGGGACATTTGGATTGATTTTCTTGATTTCTTCGTTGTTTTCTAATGCCATTGGCGCTTTGTCTCTGCCTGTTGTTCCCATCTTGGCTGTCTTCGTCTTCCACGATAAGCTGGACCTGATAAAGGTATTATCCATGCTTTTGGGAATCTGGGGGTTTGTTTCCTATGTTTTCGGTGGATACAAGGACTCCAAGATTGCTTCTCAGCCTGGTGCTCCAATGGTCATTGAGACTTAGCTAGGTTCGTTGTGAGACATTTTCATGTGTTCAGTGATCATTACAGCTTTAATATTAAAGATCTGATGCAATGAGCTATAGGGATATGTATGTATATTTTGAAATAGAGTTTTTACTAATTATTTTCCGAATTTAATATCTATTTTAGTGTATAAATTGAAATTTATTTTCAAAGTAGTTATGTTTTTTTTTTTATTTTTTAGTTACATAGATTAATTAAAAAAAATGTCATATGAAAAAGTGATATCAAAGTTAGTATGGGTTTTTTATATGCTATAAATCATAGCATTTTCTCCAATAAAAACTATTTATAACTTAAGAATCTTGGTGATAAAGTGGGGATAAATCTCCATAAATAAGAATATTGTTCTATATTTTTTCAAATGTATATATAATTAACTTCTATACTATTTTTTTTAATAATTAGTAATAATAATTTTTTAAACTAAAGTTATTTTTTAGTTAATTTTGTTTTTCTCTAATTGTAAGAAGCCATATGTATTATGAAGTAAGTGTTTTGATGTTTATGATGAATTGATGCTTATTAATATCTATTAGCTACTTAATTTATATGGTTGCACTAGTTTGTAGTGTATAGGATACATATGTAAAATGTTTTTCATTTCAAATATTTAGTGTATGGAACTAGATACTTGAAATAATTTATAAATAGATTAGGTGTAGATACAATTTTCCATAAGAGTGTAATTTCCTTTTATTTAAAATGTGTTTTTGAATGAATAAATAGATTTACTATCCATAAAAATCCCGGTTAAATTTAACAAAGAGTTTATTAAATAATTTCAGTCCACCATTCAAGTTCGTAGGAATTTTTCAACCATTTATATATCAAAAACTCATTTTAAATAACACAAATCATAATTTCACTCAAATTTATAGAAACAATTAAAAAAAACTTTATTAATTAAACTACACCTATTAATTATGATTATTATTATTATTATTATTTATAAACAAATTTTAATAATAATTTTTATATCCATAAAAACACAACTAGTAATGGAATCTTAACAATAATTCCAATTATCCATAAAAATAACAATTTATTGTTAAGAGAATTCTGCAAATCTAGGATTGGGCCAGTTGGGAAGAGCGGAAGAGCGGAAAACCAAGGTTGAGGGTTTCTGCGCAGGATTTTAGCCATGGACGGGGGCAGAGGAGGGATCTCCACTCCCTCCTACAAAGAGGTCGTGGTTAACAAGAACAAGGCCCCTCCAGAATCAGACAGAGGTAAAACGATGGAAGCAGGAAAAAATAGGGAAGAGGAAATAGAAAGTAACAAGGAGAAGGAGAATGTTGGCACAAAAGACAAAGAGGAAAATGACAAAAATACGGAACAAAAGACAGGAAACAAAAGGGACCATGCAAGCCCAAAGCTGAAGTCACTCCTAGAGTAATCTTAAATAACCCTGAGCTACAGGCCCACAGGGAGCACATGCAGACTTATGCAATCATATGCAAATTCATGGGACTATGGCCCACCGAAAAGACTTTACAAACATGGATTAGATACCACTAGAAGCCTAAAGGAAGCATTGATCTTCATCTAGGATCTAAGGGTTTTTTCACTGTGGTGTTTGCAAACATCGAGGACAAAGACAGAGTGTTTGAAGTTGGGCCCTACTTCTATGCAACAGCAGGGCTCTACATGTGGCCATGGATGATGAACTTCATGCCGGAGCGGGAAACCTTTACCTCAGTCCTGGTTTGGGTAAGACTCTATTCGCTACCTCTGGATTATTGGAAAATAGAATCACTAACAGCCATAGGAAATAAATTAGGGAGGTATGTTAAAACTTCTGAAGCCACAAGAAGGGGAAAATATACCTCCTTTCCTAGGATTTGTGTAGAAATGGACCTATCTAGAGCTCTTCCGAACTAGGTGATACTGGAGGTTTATGATGAGTAATGGGTGCAAATGGTTGACTACGAGCATATTCCATTTAGATGTTGAAAATGTAATGAACACAGACACCTTCTGAGAGACTGTCCTCTCAGTAACGCAAAGAACAAAAGCAAACCTAACACAATGAAGGAAACAGATGGTTTTCACAAAGTAGCTCACAAAGGTAAAAACGGCAAAAAGGGGCCAAAACAACACCAAAGTGGAGACCAAAAAGGGAGGCCAAATAAGTTCCAGGTTCTTGAAGAGGAGGAAGACACAACAGTTGAAAATCAACATATGAAGGATGAAGATGATAAACAGGAAAATGAAGAAGAACATATTCATGAACAGGTAAAGGAAAAACAGAAAGAGATCATGATGAGTGAACCAAAGATGGATATGGATCAGCAAATGACCCAGAGTGAGATGGAAATTAAAGACAATGAGTTACAAGAGATTATCGACAGAGAGAATATAGATCTAGAAGGGTTCTTGAGTAAGGGAATAACAAGTGGAGTAGAATCTTTACCACAAGAAGAATGCAATTGAATAAAGTAGCTATTCTTATGGAGAAATCAGACAAAGGGCTTGGGAGAAGATCACAGTAGCGAAAGATAGGGTAAGAAGGGAGTGAAAGCGGTAAAATCAACTCCAGGATTAGCTCCCACTGAAGCTGACTCAAGGCCAAAAGGTACAAGCAGTCAAAATTCAATGCAGCAATACAACTCAACATAAAGGAGCCTCTAGGGTATAAGGCCAGAAATTAGTGCAGAAGAAAGGAGAATGTGTCTTCAATGCATCAATCATGGCGGTACTAAAGAGGACTCTCGAGCCTACTCAGTATAGCAGCATGGGCAACCGATGTCATCGAGGATCTAACTAAGATGCCCATGTAAAGGATGGCTCTACCATCGCATCATGATTTAAAAAAATTCTACAAGTGAAAACCGTTTGCTGACCAAGATACGATGGGATCAACCCTACGGGTAATGTATCGCTGAATGGAGGCTAGTATGCAAGATACAGAGGAAAATGGTTTTCCCTAGCCTAAATTCTAGTGAGAGAACAATACCTTCCATGTTGGGTCAGTGGTCATGGGACCAAAACAAAATCTCGAAGAAGTATCCAAAATTTCCTATAAAAACAACCCACTCTCGACAATCCAAGCCCACGGGTCAAAAAATCCGTGAGACAAAAATCAATTTTTGAAAAAATATTTTGCAATTTCAAAGTTATATAATGACTTTTGGACTCACAGTTTTTTCATTTCTATTTGGAGAAAAGAGTTGTGGAGCAAAAACTAAGCAAGCTTTTCTCTAAACAATTGGACCGTTCGAATCACCCCAAAGTCTCCAGGTAATCCTCAAATCCTACTTGTAATTTTTTATGATAGTTTTAAGAAAAAATTCAATGTTTTTATCGTGGGAAACTATGCCCAAAAATTCAATTCTACGTACACGTTGGTTGGATGTGAGTAACCCTCTTATACAATGGCCCTACACGCAACTGTGTCTAAAAGGAACCCGAGTGTGCGCGAGTTAAAGTCTTAACATATAAATTAATGGTTGAAACCATTATTTTTCCACCCAAATACACCACCTTACGTCACAAAGTGTAACCTAGCTCCATGATTTCACCCAACATGGAGAGCTTATAAATGTTACCTAGTATGAAGCTAATGAAGAGGTTTTTTTGTAGTCAAATGCTTTGTAACCTAGTATAAAGTTTGTGAAGAGGTTTTTTGTAGTTGGATGTGATTAGTGAGATGTAGTCCTCTAGAAATTTGGTGATGTTTCACTTCAACTAATTATTGAAGACATTTTGGGTCCATGAACTATCAACTACAAGGAATAAACCCACTCAATTCATTCAAATATGATTCAAATGAACTCCAACTCCAATAGTCCAATGAAAAATCTTCGAGGAATTGAATATGTATGATGGTCCTGATAAACCCACACATGGCTCATATTTTCCAGGTAAGCTATTGTACCATGTAAGAAGTTGTTAACTATAAACATGGTTTTCTTTTTCAAGTGGAGGCTGAGTTTTCAATGCCAAATATTTGGTGCTTTTGAGATGGCATAGTGGGAGGATGTGAGATGCTTGCACCATTCAAAGAATGAAGCTTCTGATATTGGGCATGTTACCACTTAGAAATTTCTCTAGAAGTTATTAGAAGAAAGAAAATAACCGAGGTAACCACAAACCAACTTTGGAGCATAGGCTCTAACCAACCTAGGCTCAAAGAGGGCTCCCTCTATAAGATTTATCTTTATTTGTCAAGATTTCATGCTACTTATGAATGTTCGAGGGGTTTTTTATTTGTACTCAAGATTGGGTGGTGGGATCCTTAAAATAGATGGATAGAATGATGTCTTTAAACTATTGGGATATGGAGTCAATAAAAGGGCAACAGAACTAGATCAATTGACTAAAGGGAATGTTCAAAGAGAAAACTAATAGAGTAAAGTGCAGGTCTTTGGAACAGGGTGGTGAAATGGTTTTAATCAGGGTGAGAGAGAAATTAAGGGTTCTGAAACCGGGATTTAAATAAGGAATAGAGGGTAATCAAGAGCAAATGGAAATTAAGAATCCTTTGACCTAGATTATCAGGAACAACCTAAAATAAGGAGTAATTAAGAATTCCTTAACTTAGATATCAGTAGAAAACATTTATATGGCTAACTATTAAAACAGAGTGTAGTTAAACAAATTCTGAGATATTTTTCCAGTTATAGTGTTGAGATTCAACACTAAATATTGTGGAAAAACTTCAAGAAAGATAATGATAACATAATAAAATACTTGTCTGCACTTCGCTAAACACACGAATCCTATGAAGTATCTTGTCTTTATTCATTAGTCCACCTTGCTAGCTCAGTCAATGATAGAATAACTTTACAGTCTTTTGATCAAGATGTCTATAGAAATGTCTAAGAATCCACCCTACCTACTTCGAATTGTGAAGTATTTATAAAATATTTATTACAAAATATCTCAAACTAACTTGAAATTTAATCTAGGAAATAAAAATATCTTCTTGTAAGAAGATAGAGACAACTATTGAACTGCTTTCATGCTATCCCATTTATTGTGGTACTATTGACCTTTATGGTTTCGTTTTAGCTCTTTATGCTCTTTGATTTTTGAACTTTCACACTGGAGGCTTTAGTCACTTTAGGCTTTCATCTGATGCTCTTTGACACTAATACTCTTTGAACCTGCTGATCTTTCTTCATCTTCTCACTTGGCTGTTTTGTTTTT
>APFE031660692.1:0-10252 GCA_000404065.3 Pinus taeda
ACCTGTATAAAATACAATACAATACATTATCTTCATATTATTTTCATGATCTAGCTGAGGTGGGCATTCCCATGCTCAGCTTTATAAATTAATTTTCATGTACATAGGATAGACAATCGTCCGCTACTGCAGACTGGTGATTCTCATTGAGCCGTCATCCTTTAGCTTGGATGATCATCTGTGCAGCTACTGTGTACATTTAATGTCTTTATTTTCCTGAATATATCGCAGCCTGGATGGATAAAACTAGATCTGGGGTCTTCAAAACTTGTTCAATCTTCGCCCGATGTACAAGTCGATCCATGCGAAAAGATGTTCTGAAGTTGAACATGGAAAGACATCGCTTGATTACCAGCCAATGATGCAAGTTGTTAACAGGCGCGAGAGGAATCACCGATAATGATAATGACCCTCAAGGTACTACAGTATAATTCACGTGGTGTGAATATAGGATCTGATGTCAAACACTACGCAAAATCTTTCGGTTGAGGGCCATTGATGTAAACCTGTCGCGGAAGTGAGAAACTTTCCATTAAGGCATGCAAGCTTCAAAGTACTGAAAGGGTTGTTCCTAAGTCAACTTCTTAGATAAAAAGCTGATGTCGACAAGAAGTGACCCGTCATAGGAGGGCCTTAAGGAATCCCACATCTATGACACGAAGCGAAGCAAATGTTTTTCTGGAGGTGAAAACAATTTGATGATACAAGGTTCAGGAATGGCGGTCATGAAAAATGGAGAGTGAAGGTATTGCAGTGGATGAGGCGTTAGTTGGGTTGGTGAATTCTCTAAATGACTTCTCTTGAACATATCGGCGACATTGAGATGGATCAGTAGCATTAACCCCATGGATGGTATGGAGGACCAATGGTGATGGTGAACGGAATAACCCAGCCCGACTCAATCATGGTGATGGAGTGAAAGAGTCATGTTCAAGAGCTACCTGCTACTGATGAAGTTCTTCAAGTTTTCTTCCCTTTTTCCCCAGTCATTGCTGAGTAGTACCTGTTTATTTTTGTTAAGCTTGAGGAGGATAACATATGCTTGTTCTATAATTTGCCCTTCGGGCAAACCTGTCGCTATGTTTTAGCAAGCCTAGCGACAGTGAAACTCGCTCTTGTCTGGATGGACAAGTTTGTTGCTATTGTTTTTAATGAGTTTAACAAAAAAGATAACTCGATCCTTTTCATATTTAGAGAGTTTGAAAAGAGATGGAAAGGAAACTCCAGTAGTCCTTTTTCGTGGCATAATCCCTTAAGTCCAAAAAAGTATAAAATAATATGAAAGGGATGAATTTTGAATAGTTTTAGTGAGCCGAAAAAGACAAGCACTCGATCTTTTTGTGTAATGATCCTTTAGGTCCAAAAAGATTAAAATGTAGAGGAGGGATGGTGCTTCTCTTTACTTTAATGAGCTGGAAAGGCCAATAGCTCGACAATCTTTTCATATTTTATGAGTCTAAAAGGAGCTTAAAAGAGACTCATTTTTTGAGGAACGAGTGATGTATCCGGGTAGCAACTGGTTCCACGTAAGTTTGGAACTTCTCAAACATGGTAGTGTAACGAGGGTGGCTAATGTTAGCCTCCTGCTCATAGCAGGTATTCACCTTTCGTGATCGACATATTTACAGGCCAAATATGTCATGCTTTGCTTGCAGCAATGTTCCATATTTGCTACTGAGGCAAAGAGGGCACAAAATCCTCAGGCACAAAAGTCATTGCATGTATTCTTGAGGACCATGGACCAGGCACTATTAAACATTTCTTAAGCATGGCTAACACTACTATTGACTGATCTCATTGGCCTTAGTAAGGCTGCATCCACAAAATAATATGAATGCTAAAAGGCAAGTTTCTTCAAATGAAAACTTTGAATATCCTGGACTCTGGGATGACTTGCAAACTAGACATATTGCAGTGCCATTGGCAGCATGGGCACTTGCTAGTTGGGCGTCAGCATCATCTTCTAATAGATCAAAGATTGCAGAGCTAGACAGGGATGGACATGCTGTTATGATTGCTATAATGGTACCTGAGCGAACTATGAAATGGCATGGGGCTTTGATAACTCAACTTCTTTGGAGGACATTGAGACCCCTCATCATCTTTTATTGTTACATTACTTTATAGCTCAAGGATTGGTCGATGACCAACCACTTCTCTACGCATGTCCTCTTACATCACCTCAAGCATTTTTTAGGGCATCGACTTAATTTAATGACCTCAACTGCTTTAGCTTCTTGGATGTTCATTCAATAGGTCCTTCTCTCACCATTTATATCTCAAACAGGATGGTGGAAAGACTGGTTAGATTATGTTTGTCAGGATTGGACTAGCACAAGCAAGGACACCACTGTGCACCATCCAAAGTCATATGAGCATTTGTCTACTATTTCTACTTTGCCAAACAGGCCTGCTAGTATTGATAATTCAGATTTAGTTGTGGATGTCAAGTGTGAAGACTCTAATGTGGAGCCCGAGCTTCATGACACATTAATGGAAGGGCGTGATTACATTTTGTTGCCACAGAATGTGTGGAGGCAGTTTTATAAATGGTATGGAGGGGGACCTACCTTACCAAGAAAAGTGATTACATCAGGTTCTTCCCAAGAGGACTTAACAGTAGAGGTTTATCCTTTGCGTCTTCGGTTGATAGTAATTCCTAAAGGAAGCCAAGCAACTCTTAAAAATAATAAGCAAAAAGGATACTGTAAGAGAGCTTTATAGGAGGGCATGCAAGTTCTTCTAGTGTTACTAATGCAAGGTTGAACCATTCATATGATTCAGGAACAAGTGGAATAAATTCCACACAAACTGTTCCTCGGATGTGCATTCCAAGATCAGAAGCAGATCCTACTGGAACCCAGCATCTAAACCAGTTGCATCAGGGGAATTTCACAAGTTCATCACCTGCAAGTGTTGTGAATGAAAAGCATGTAAATATCACTTATGACACAAGATTGTCTGTAGAAGGTGGAAGAAGTAAGGAACCAAAAGTTATACAAGGTGGTGATAGTAAGCGTTTAGAGAGAAAGAAGACTGTTGTCTGTAGAAAACAGGCAAGAGACAGAGGTGCTTCAAGAAAGAGCATCTTTAGTGCTGAGAGAAGAGTCAGGAATGGGACAGCTTCAAATATGCAGGGATGTCAAACAATTTTAGATGAGGAAGCTCCTTATTTTCATGAAGTTGAAAGTGTGACTGAAAGTGGCCCTGTAATATTCATGGAAATGGATAACACTAGATCATCTTATGAATTTACAACTTTAAGGCAATCAAACAAGGATAAAGAGAAAGCTAATGCTGTATATCTGAAGGAGGACTCTCTACCAGAGATAGTGATGGAGCAGGAAGAGGTGAGTGATTCTGAAGACGAGATTGGAGAAAGTGTGCAGTTTGAATGTGAAGAAATGGGTGATTCTGATGGAGAATCCTCTGTTTTTGAACAGCAGTCTAATATGCTTGATAAGATATTTGTCAGGCAAAAGAATCGTAACTCTTCACGTGCACCAGAAAACTCTATAAAGGCTGTGAGGCGAATGAAGGCATCTCCTTTGACACCAGAAGAAAAAGCTTGTATTCATGAGGGCCTGAGAGTCCTAAAATCTGATTGGAGAAAATATTATGCTATTAATGTTCCTCTCAAAGATGGAATTGATGATGCTAGTTTCACGTGACTTTTCAAAACTATTATTACCAAGGTAGTCGACATATACCAGCCTGGTGCCATTGTTCTTCAGTGTGGAGCTGATTCACTTGCTGGGGATCGCCTTGGTTGCTTTAACCTATCCATCGATGGTGCTGCTCTGCTTGTCATGCACAGTGTGTGAGAATTGTGAAGAAATTTAATCTGCCACTATTGGTTACTGGGGGAGGAGGCTACACAAAAGAGAATGTTGCTCGTTGTTGGTCCGTGGAAACTGGAGTACTTCTTGATACAGAACTTCCTAATGAAATTCCTGTTAGAGGGCATTTCTTTCTCCACTTCCCAAGATTTCCATCAAATTGTAGGAATGGGCCACTATTGATAAGGCAGGAGGTTTTCAACCTGGGAAATGGCATCTTGATTAGGGAGGAAGCTCAACGAGTAGATCTTGGTGGAGACATGCCAGAATCAGTTCCAAGGCTGTCAAGAGTGAATCAGAAAATTACTGAAGGTCTGTGGAAAATGTTAAATATTGTACCCCACTTATCTGATGCCCCTTTGGAGAAAGCAGTTTCTAAAAGTGGGGGACTTAAATTCCATGGATCACTTGGGATTTTTTGTAACACATGTATGGAGGTTTCAAAGCAAGCTGAGGAAGTTCTATCAGACCCGGAGACACTAGAAAATGTTGTAAAGCTTGCAAAAAATATCTGCAAGGAATTGCCATCTGATTTAAGTGCAAAGTGTGATGAAACATTAGGAACATATATACAAGAGGTTGTTACAGCTCTGCAAGATTACATGAGTCAAGATAAGCTTTGCATTGGTACAGGATTATGTAATGGAAACAACAACAATGATTTGCAATATAAGTTAGGCATGGGCAGAAATACCCCTTCATTTGATGCAGGTGATGACACAACTTGTACAATGTGTGAGCAATTTATAGAAGATACAACAAACTATGTCAGTCAGAACACGACTCAGTCAGAGGTTTTGGCTGTGTTGCATCAGACATGTTCAAAACTCAGTGTTTTCGGTACCGAGTGTATATCAATGGTCGACCACTATGCCCCTATCATTTTCTTAGAGATTGCAACTATCAGTCCAAAGGAGTTTTGTCAGAAGATAAGTGTATGCAGTGATTCGTCATCGCTTGCTCTAAATAAAAAGCAGAATAACTGTGATGATTGTGAATCTGCAATGGTGGAGATTGGGGAACACTTAAAAGACCCTGAGACCAAGATGAAAGTGATTGAGATGTTGCTAGATGGCTGCAAACGTGTCGCCGGTCATGAGCAAGAATGCAAGAAACTCGTCTTTGAATATGGGCCTCTTATCTTGACAAATTTGGAGAAATATCTAGATTCCAATGATATTTGCTCTAAAATTCACGTGTGTGAAGATGCTACACGGGACGCTGGAAAAATTGATGACCTGAATGGGCAGTCAATTATTAAGTTGCCCTCATCAGAGTCTTCAGCACATGCATCATCTTGAGATGGACAACATTCATGTGACAAGAAGATAATCCAAGAGGAACTTAATGAAATCCAGGTGGATACTTTCAGTGAAACTAAAGGGCAGGGGGAAGCAAAGGAGTGCTTTGAAAATACAAATAGCAAAAGATGAAGAAGAATGTCTTGCTGAGACAACTTCGGATGAAGCCCTTCCTCCATATGATCAGGCTAAAGCTCTTGGGAAGACGAATATGGATGTTGATCGAATTGCTGTTGGATTACCATGTGGCAGTGAAGGATTCTTCTTAATGTTTGCGCGCTGGAAAAAGCTGGAGCGAGACTTGTACAATGAAAGAAAGGACCGGTTTGATATCACGCAGATTCCAGATGTTTATGATTCGTGCAAGAGAAGGCACAGGCTTGCTTCGTCTGCGGAGTACATATCGCCAAGACTTAAAAATTTATAGTTCATATGAGGGCCGTATACAGATGTCTACTGCAGCATTTGCGAAGGGTCTTCTGGACCTTGAAGGGCCGTTAACACCAATTTTGGTTTCTCTTGTGAGCAAATATTCATCCATGCTTGATGGCCTTGATAACGCCAGCATAGAAATGGAAGAAGCCAAGGCCAGATTGTAAGAGATAATAACTTCAGGAGGTAAAAAATCAAACGCTCCAGTTAAGGAAGAATCTCCATGGATGGTTGATGCTGCTGGCTTGCCAAGTAATGCGCGTGAACTTCCTCCAAGGATGGCTGCGCTTACAAAGAAAGTAACAGCACAAGTCAAACAACTAGCAAAACATGAAAGAAAGCTTTGGTTATGGAGATCGTACAGGTAAAGATACATATAATCTGAGCAAATCGGGACAAAACAGAGTTTTAATGATTTAGCAGGATACATGAGCAGGGGTTCTGTAGACGTTCAATAATTCCTTCCATTAACGTAGACATACGGAAAGACATGAGCATGACTGTGGGTAATGGACATAGAGTAACGATATGTGGCAGGCAGGGGCGATTTTGCAGCGGCAAAGTGTATCAGTGGGAGAAAAGCGGCCCGATTTAGTTTAAAGAGTATCATTTTTGTAACTGATGCAGTCCTTCCTTTACTTCGAAGACCCCCTCAGCACCGCCTGAACCTCAGCAGCCTGAATCCTTCTGGATTTGAAGGGAAACTCATCAAACTGAAGGGATAGCCACCGCCACAATCTAAAAAGGCAAAAATTATTTTTTTAAAAAATCTATGGAACCACCTAAACGATGCTGATAAAAGGATTTAAAGCCCATCTTTTGCAGAAGCGGTGTACAGAGACACATATGGGTATTGTTTTAGTATTCAAGGCACAATTATGGCCAAATAGCTAGCGCATCACAGGAAATGACCCATACTTAAACTCAATTTTGTTGCTGCTGCCTCCAGCGCAGCTTAAATAGATATTTATGCATTCATTACCAGCACAAACTTAGCATTAAAAAAAAACTTTATTGCTACAGATCTCTTTGGGATCTGTTTTGTTAGATATTTTTTCAGTGATTTTTTCACTTGACAGCGGCTCAAGGGCCAGCATGTAAATATTGCCTATTTAAACAACGTTGTTCGTTGTTCAAAGGGTGAGAGTTGGTTGATTGATAACCTAATTTGAGACCTGCACTGTATGCCTTAAGAGATTTTATGAACAGAGATTGCTGGAACACCTTGTTTTTGGACTGTTAATGTGGATTCGATGGCTGAAGAATAAGATTACAGGATTCTTGTACTTCTTCATGGAACAATAAGTTTTTCTCATCTCTTTCTACAGTTGCTATGTTTGCTATATCATATCTGTGTCATGATCTAAAATTGCAGGAAGAAAGAATAGCTCAGATGTCACTTAGCCGTGCTCTGTCCTCAATTCCTGTTATTTCTCTATGTTTTCCTTCTAAATTAGCCTATGAATATGAATTCCTCTTGGCTCATATTTACACTAGTTTCCTCCGTATATGAATATTGTTGTAGGAATTTCTTAATTGCTCCTATATAATGTTCAGTCACGTTTCCCTCTGTTAGCATAATGAAAACTACTTAGCTGTCTTTCATTACCTGACATCCGTTTCATCCTCATTTAAGCCTGATATTATTCCGTGTTTGACTATTATGCTCTGTAGTTCCCTCTTCCATCAAAGAAGTACACCCTTCAGTCCACATCCTTGACTCCATGCCCAATGCTCTAAACTTCTTACACATTGCATGCCAACTCTGCCTGAGTAGATCAACCATCCCGCCAAACTCAAACAAAAACCTATGTGCATCATATCTAGCCTGAAATCATTCCCGAAATAAAGCTAAATCCCAAAGAGAGAGCCCTCTCTGACTGCTGGTAGGCTAGGACCAGCAGTCCAAAGCTTGGTCTGTGGTTACCTCGGTCGTATCCCTTAAGGAGCCAAGGGACAACCTGAGCGATAACAGCTAATATAATCACTCATTGCAACTGTTCCTCAAAAGGGTAAACAATCAAGTGGAGGTGCATAATTAGCTAAAAGAGTGGAGGTGATGGTAAGAACATGACCAAGGCTCAAAAGGCTGATAGAAATGTAATCACAAAGGTTATTTATCAAGCGTGGATTCATTTTTTAATGAGCTTGAATCTTTTATAAGCTATGCTCAATGGCAGGTTTATTTTTTAACGAGCTTGAACCCTGTGGTAACACTGCTCGTGCCAGTCATCTTTTAAAGATGTCTCTTTATTAGTAGGTTCATTTTTTAGTGAGCTTGCCCCATGTGAAACTTTGCTCATTGCCTTTTGTATGCAGGCTAGAAACGACCAACCACAGAACTAACCACACTAAGAATTAATGAACTACTGAGGTTAGGTAGGATAGTTTTACCAAAAAACATTTCCTTTGCTTTGTTGGGGCCATCGACAAAGGTGAATGGTGGATCAGACAGATCACCTAACCTAAGTAGTTGAACTAAAAGTTAGGCTAAAAACTACGAGGTTAGAGTTACACTGGTCTCTTTTCAATTGCGTAAAAAAGGTTTGCATTCCCCCAGGTGTTGAGAAAACTAGAATTTTCAGTTCCCTTATGGAAGTTCCTACATTTAAGTAGGATCATTTCATCTGCGGAGTAGACAAAACACTTTCTCAGCTTTGTCCATCGAAATAGACAAAGGTGAATGGTGTGAGCTTCCAATCACATAACTCACGAGGAGATCATGTTTCAGACTGATTCCATATCCTACATGGAAATGGCGTTTCAGACTAATCATATAACCTACAAGGAAATATGTTTTTTCATCTGGGTTCGCCTGCCGAAGCAGACCAGGGTGCATGCCTCCTAAAGTTTCGTTACATTCACCGAATTACTCGCGGTAATTAGGTGGATGAACTGGAGGTTGAAGAGACATTCCTTGTGCAAAGAGACCATTTAGGGATGGTGTTTGACTTGTAGCCATGTTTGAACTGGGAAATGAAAGTTGGTTGACAAGCTGCACCATTTTGCCTTCATACAGGAAACACATCACCAGAAAGAGTGAGGAAACAATATCTCCCATGCTGTAAACGTAGTCACACCCAAGGAGTAGATTGTAATCTAGTGGTCCTTGGACTACCATCACATTTAAGTGAACAGTTTTCCTTCTCAAAGTTATAGGCAAATTTGTAAGGATCCCTAACGGTCGACTCGTTCCTTTGTTGAAGCCTTCAAATTTCAATTCTCAGGCAGAAGTGATGGTGAACCAAGTGCTTTCCAAGAAGTTGAGGAAAGGATACTCACATAAGCCCCTTCATACATGATAGTGCCAGACATAATCATTCTGTAAACTTGTACTATGATTCGGAATGGTACATTAAATGGAAGGCGGGGTCCCGCTAGTAGATTCCAATCAAAGGAAATGACTAGATTGCTTGGAGGAGGGACCGAATAAACGGCCGGATGAATCTCTTGAAATGGGGAACTTCCCTCCTGTGGTAAAGGAACGGGTAGATTTCCCCCATGTTCATCGGACACTATGTTAACAAAAAGAATTTGATCGGTGTTGTTCTCATTCTCTTTGGAGACTGTATCATCTAAAGGTGGACCTTCTAAAGGCAAGACTGGGTCAACTGCCATCTCGACCTATTGAATTTGGTTCGGTATGGACTAAGAGGGTTTATCTTCAATGATAGGCATATCGACCAACAACTGAGGTGTGTCAGTTGGATTTTCAACTAGCGATGGACTTGGCAAGAGTTTCTTGTATCCAGGTGGAAGTCGCTGCGGTGAAGCAAGACGGTTATCCAAGACACTTTTAGCTTCGTCCAGAAAAGGACAATAGTGGAGGGCATGATCACCTTCACACAACCTACAAGGAAATCTAGATCTTCCTTTTTGTCTATTGACTTCACTTCCACTAGTCGATGGTGAGTTCTCAACATGATCGACTGAGGTTGATGACACCGGATGGTGCAAGAGGGGAGACCAGTCTCTCAAGATCCGCGGAATGCAAGGGAAATCTTGATGAAAGTGGTTTCCTTTGCAAATTATGCATGGAGATTTTGGTTTGGAAGGTGCGGTGTGTGGATTTTCACTGGACGATGCATGGTTGCCCCCTTGCTTGACTGGCTTCTTCTTCTTCTTCTCCTTCCCTTTCTTCTTCTTCTCAGTTACTTAGTTTTTAGTATCACTAGTTTCACCAAGTGAAGAGGAAGAAGGAGAGGGAGAAACAAATGAAGTAGAAGGTGATGGAGCAACTCCAGTATCATCTAGTTGCTGATTCAATTGCTGAGGAATTACGGTGTTTTGAACGACAGAGGTTGAGAATAGCCATACCGGTAGGCCAATTGTGATTCCTGGAAGGGACAAGGTAGCCATGTATGGAGCACTAATAGCTCCCCAAGAAGAGAAAGGACTAGGATGTCCCCCAAGGGGAAATCCTTGATTGGTGGACTCCATTACCTCAACGTAAGATCAACAAGGGAACATGGATGTTATTTTGAGTTAAATGAATTTTATGACACTTTGACACAACTTGCTTTTTCAATTTTTAAGAGTCGAGAAAAAGCTAAATGTGACTATAGTCACCTTCGATTTTTAATGAGCTTGAAGTGACAAGTGCTCAGATGGACCTTTTATTTTAAGGAGTCGAAAAGGAACGAAAGTGACTACTCTGGAAATCTAGACAGAGGGATTACC
>APFE031660695.1:0-14734 GCA_000404065.3 Pinus taeda
CAATGCATGTATATCAATTTCAATTCAAGGGATTTACCCTCTCTTTTTTAGTGAGAATATTTAATTATGAGAAAATAGTTTTGGCTGTCTTATAGCCCCAACAATGTAAAAATTTCTTTTTATTCATAAGAAAAATTTATACAATCTATTTACTTCTTACTATGTGTAATGAAGTGATTCCATCAAAATTTTAAAATACTATAATATTTGTTCTATTTATATTCTATGGGTACACATTAGATATTCACGTCAACTCTATATATTTTGTTTCTAAATAATGATTGCATATAATTTACTATTACTATCGTTTTCATTGAACAAGAGCAGATGCAAATTAGGCAAGAGGCATGTTGAACCCTTGACATGGGAGTTTGAGAAGGTTTTCCTTTAGGCCCTAATATTTCTTTACCCAAGGTTGCTTTTTCCATGGCCAATTGATATGATTCTAGTGCTTTTACCTATAGCAAGCTAAACTAGGTATACATTTATTTTTCTACAAGTTAAATTACGTATAAATTTATTTTTCTTACCTGCAATAATTCTTCTCTGTAGTAGCTTACAACAAACTATATTTTTACAAGTGAATAAGGGTTATTGTGCATGTTTTGTATATTTATCCATTCAAACAAGTTTCTTTAATTAATTACATAATATCCTTTTTCATCTTTGCACACATTCAAATGTATTATTTTTTGTGCACGCTTATATATTTATCCATCCAAACAAGCTTATTTAATTTATTATATAATATCCTCTTGCATCTTTGCACACATTCAAGTGTATTATTTTTTAGAATATACTTATCTAAGCTTTTCTTGATGGAAATAGATCAAAGGCTATTGCATTCCTCCAACCAAGAACTATGTTTCCATGTGCCTTCGCCAAAGCTCTAACTCCTACTTCCCAGGAGAACAAATAGTAGTCATTTTCCAATTTACATTTCCTTGACCCTTAGCAACATCTTGCTACTTTTTGGGTAAGAGTACAATAATTATTTCCGAATATACCTTTATATTTTGTCCAACTCCTTTTATCTCCAAAAATAATTTTAAGTGAGTTTCACACATGAAACTTTTTATTGAATCATGTGTTTTCTTGGTAGTCTGCAAAACCGACAATTCAACTCTAGCAAAAAGAGAATTTTTTTTTCACCTGATCAGGTTGAGGAGGTTGGCAGGTGGAGTAATGAAGACACGAAGGTGTGCAAGGACAGACAACACCACCAGGTTTCGAAGTATGATGGATACAGGTAGTAGGAGCGGTGCAATGGATCATAGACTGGAGCGAAAGGACAACAGGGGGAGGGTGAATGACGGTGGCGTTGTCAGGATGTCAGACAAAGGCCAGGGAAATGATCGCGAGAGGACAGGGGACAACAAAATGGACAGGGTGGTGGAGCCCGAGGACATTAAGAAGGGAGGTATAAGGAAGGCACGGTGGCGTAGAGGGACGTGAGATAGCGCATGCAGGGAAACCGGCGAGAGAGGAGAACAATGGCAAGATACAGACAGGAAAAAGCACAGCGTAGGAAGCAAGACGGAAGGAGCAGGGGCACACAGACTGGGGACAAAGAATAGAGAAAGAATGGTAGTGGAAGGAAGAAGAGTGGCGGGGAGATGGATGAGAAGCAGCGCTGGTGATGGGGACCAGAGCTGAGCAAGCTAGGACGTAAAAGGCAAGGGGAAAATGGAATAGGACCCCGAGCAATTTTACATCCCGGTATATGAAGTGTCCGAGGATGATAGTGAAGTCCAGGAAGACGAATTGGAAATGGCAGCGGAAGAAATTGACAAACGCGTCCAAAATGAGCAGGGTATCGGAAATAAAGTTACGAAAAGGGGCCGGAAGGAAGCTGAAGATGAACAGGAGCCGGGTGGAGAGGTTGGGAAAGGCAGGCGAGGATGAGGGCGAGGCCGCCGTGGTCGAGGAGGTCAAAGCAGGTGAGGAATCGTAGAAGGGAGAAGCAGGAGGGGTAGACACTCTCGGGAATGAGCAGCAGAAGACAGGGAGACCAGCACGGGTTTAGAAGGTAGACAGGGGAGGAGAACCATAGAAACAAGAGTTCAAACAGCAGAGTGGGCCTATAATGAATGAACAAACCCAAAAATTTGAAGAATAATAGAGCACTGGGAGGACGAGGCCATTCAAGCTCAATCAGAGGAAGAAATGGAGGACTGGATGGATCTTATGCCTGACCCAGGCCATACCCGAGGCAGAATGACTCTGTATAAGCAATCCCTACACCTCTATCGTGTCATGAAAAGACCTATGGCCAAATCCATGGAACATATAGCCTTGGAGATGGTTGAATTGTCACAAGGCATCCCCAACTTGAAGAAAGAGATGAGGAACATCTTGATCACCCTGCTCATGCAAGACAAAAGGCTGGAGGATCTTCAGAAGCAGCTAGAGGCAAATGTCCTGGTGGTGAGGAAGGAAAAGGAGCAGCATGAGGACACCGGGACTCAATGAAGATAGGCATGTTTTTTCTGATATAGATTGAAAATGCAAATTTTTAGTTTTTCCTTAGATATGCATAGGAATTATGATAAGACTTATTTGCAGCTAGTTGCCAATGTTACTAGTTACCAGATGAATATTTGCAAAGCATGGAAAGATAGTATGAAAACATTTTATTTTTGGTCTGCAGTCAAAAACTACAGGTGGTCAATAAACCTGGTTTCCCTTCGGGGCAGGTTGAGATCACCTTAAGATTGTATTGGTTTTCTTTTTTTGATAATAGAGAATGGTAACTCCCCAGCTTAAAAAAAAAAGGAGAATTTTTTTTGAACTTTTTATCTTTACTCTTCTTGGGCGTAACCCATTTTGTGTGAATTAGAAGTCCAATATCACATTTAAACCTTTAATAATTTTTCAAGAATCATAACACAAAAAGACAAATTTTCTTGTATATTAATAAAAATAAATGTTCACATTGTCATATGTCACACCACTTGATGCACTTTGACTTGTTAGGGGAAATTGAATATTCAATTAAGAAGGTCATAATATAAATTTACCAATGCTTATTACAATTCAATTTTGTAATTAGAGGAAACATAATCACCTTCAAAAGACATATTTAGCATGTTTAAAAATGAAAGTTATATTTTTTTAAAATAATTGTCTTTGCTTTGAAAATGATTTTATTAAATTAAACACAAATATAACTCAAAGGATAAAAATTCAACTCCATGTTTGTATTTTTGAAATATATTTTGATTAAAATATTTTCAAACAAATTAAATTGAACATAAGTGAGTTAAAATATAAGGTTGAACTTTTTCCTCGTTTTCATATAATATTATGATATTATGTATCTGTAAAATCATGACACAAAAAAGTAAAAAATAACACAACAAATAAACCCATATTAAAAATAAAAAACATATTTTAACAGTATATCATTATAAAGCATCAATTTCTAGCTAATTAATTTCTAAAGTACATAATTTCTTGCGAATTATGATAAATGTATTGAGTAGTTCTGCTTGCAAAAAATCTATCATCATAATCATTTGCGATATTATAGTTATTTTTATTATTGAAATATATGTTAATTGATAAATGTTATGATCATTTTTTGAAATAAATGTGATGTTATTAAATTGAATATGAATTTGCACATAAAATAAGTTAATACCCAAATTCAACTCATTTAAAGTGTAATTGTTATATATGATCTTTATGTATGGGTAAAGCCATTATATATGCACAAACACAAACATATACAAAAAAATATAATGTAATCACAAACATTTGAAATTCTACCATAAAATATAAAATTGTAATTAATTATAAGAATATATTAATTTAAAATAATTGTAATTTTAAAATACACACATTGAATAGTGTTGGTTACAAAAAAAAATACATTTTCATTCATGATGTCATGGTCATTTGCCAAAATAGGTGAACTTTTATTAAATTGAGCATAGATAAGCTACGGAAGCATTCAATTCATTTGAAGTGTAATTCTTGCATTGGATACTATGCATTCTTAAAATTATCATATAATTTTTTTCTATCAAGTTATTCTAATAAAAGTTTTTTATGTTCAGGAATTTATAGGCATACAAACACAAAGAAACAAACCAATACATTACATAAAATAAAAACACAAACATCTAAAATTTTACGATCACAAAACGTCGTTTCGTTACTAATTAACAATATATATTGGTTAAAAATCATTCTCAAAGATGCATTGAATAGTGATACCTACGAAAAATCCATAACCATTCATGATGTTATGGTCATTTGAAAAAATAAATGAAATTTTGTTAAACTAATTGCTAATTTGAACATGTATAGTTTAATACACATTCAATTAATTCAGACTATAATTCTTCCATATTATATTTTATGTGTGTAAATCATCATAGAGGTAATTTGTATCAAGTCAATAGAAAAATTGGGCAATGGACTTCCATATGGGATATTCTAATGAAATACTTTTTTGTGTTCTAAAATTATACACATAACAAGAGAATAAAGAAACAAACACATACATTTCATAAAATAAAAACACAAACATTTAAAATTTTATCATCACAAAACATCAACCTGTAACTAACTATAAAAAAACATAGTAATTAAAAACACTTATAAAAATATTGTGCATTGGATAGTGGTGCTTATAAAAATTCAAATTCATTAATGATGTTGAAAAAATAAGATTTTATCAAATTAAACAACAATTTAAAGATTAATAAGTTAATTCACACGTTCTACTCATTCTAAAAGTAATTTTTGTATATGATATTAAATATGTGTAAAAATATTATACCCAAAGAAACAATCACAGGCAAACAAAAGCACAACAAAAATACATAACATAAATTAAAACCACATACATTTAAAATTCTATCATCATAAAACATCCATTTGTAAATTAATTTATAAATTTTATGTTTATTTTCTTGGATATATTTTTAATTTTACATTGAATGATTGTGGTTAAAAGAATATGCATGCTCATAGTCACCTATGATGTTCTGATTATTTGTATTTTTTTAAAGTATATATTGATTAAAAAAAATAATGAAAACTTGTGATTTTCAAACATACAAAATCTAGTGATGATTCTTACAAGGAAAATCCATAGTCATTATTACGTGTGGTATTGTCATGGTCATTTGTATCTATAAAATTTATTGACTAAACATATTTGTCAAATCTTGATTTTATACTAAATAGATTTAACAAGGTATAAACTTCACCCATTTTGTACCATAAAAAATTAATTAATTAATACACTAATTATGAACTTACAATCATTGAATCAAATAAAAAAAATGATTAAAATGTAAGTTAAGAATATATTATTTAAAGAAACAAATTAAAGATTGAAAGGGGAACCGTGTCAAGAGGATGAGCTTGGTGTGATGGCTAGGGTTTCTTAGTGTTTTCTCTTTACTTATGTGGTTGGGTTTCTTCAAACATCAAATCCACCTTCTATGTCATCGCTAGGGAATGATCTCACTGCTCGCGGGTCTGATAATGGAGTTTTTGAATGGATTTAATATTGGTTTCAGTCTCCCGCATGACGACGGAGACTGATAGGCTAGGCCATTGGTAGTATCATTCACCATATTGTCGATGTAGAGTATCTTCTCACCCTGTACGTACAGAATGGCATAGATGGAAGTGAAGGAAGTCACATTCATGAGTTGGGAATGGACTTGTGTAGGATTAAAGCGAGTATGGAGCAGAAATATTATAACTTCATGCATTAGTTGGGAATGAACTTGTGTAGGATTAAGGCAAGTATGGAGCAGAAATATTATAACTTAAGCAATGTCTTTTGGTAGAAATCAGATAAGAGAAAGTTTTGGCGAACACATTTCGAACGAGCAAGTGTGGTTCATCATAAGTACCAAAACAATGAACGAGATTTGTTGGTTCGAAACACATGGGCCAAAAATGTCTCTTATGTGATTTCTACTGAAATATTTTTCTTAATTCAGTATGGATCACAGAAGATTGAATATAGAAATCTTATAATTGTCTTCTCTTAGTAAAAATAGAAATATTGATACGATTTGGAGGCAAAATTTTGTCTACGAAAGTGAATGTTCCACCTCAAACACATCTGGATATGTTCGTAGGTTTGTTGTTAAAGATCCCAGATCTGGATATTCCCAATCCCCTAAGTACATTAGGTTGTTGAAATGGAGGAGTAGCATTATATATGGAGAGTCTCCTTCACATTTTTCCATATCATAATTTTCCTCCATCAAAGTGGGTGAGTTCAGTGATTTGGCCATCACTTATGAAATTAATACTACCATAGAAATCCCTCTCCCTCTTTTCATCTCCAAACTTATTCATTTATTTGGCTGAAGATCTGTATGACTGTAAAGTATGGGCACTTGATCTGGTAGCCTTCCAATTTTTTATCAAATCCCCGCATGGAAAATCAATATTATTTTGGGTTCGGGACATAGAGAATGTCAAACATTTAAAGCACAATACCATGCACACTCTGGGTATCACGATGCTCTTACAAAGTCTGATGTTCAGAGGAAAATCCATGTAGGAAGATGTGATGTTACAAGATTATAACATCCTCCCATCATCCACCATCATATTAAACTTGAGGCTTCGAGGAGGATCACCTCGACCAAGAAATTCAAAGGGCACACAGGGAGTGTTTGGATCTAGTATTCACAAAGGAACATATTCGAATCAAGGGTAAGAAAATGGAGTCTTTTAGTTCATATATATCCTCAAATCCAAATTTGTTGCCTCGACAACAATAGATTAGAAACACAATATACCCAACCCCTTCATAGTGGAACAACTAAATCAAATCCAATTAATGATTGTAAGTGTACCATAAACAAATGATTTTTGCACAAAATATGAATCTCAAGTAGTATTATGCAGACTCAATAGTTTTTGGCCAAAACTAGTGGATCTTTTCCACTGGATATTCACAAATTGGACAATAAATTGTGAGATGCACCTTTGCTCCATGGGTGTTTTCATAGCAAAATTTACATCGTGAGAGGATTGTGAATCTATATTGCAAGAGGATCCATGGTTTTGGGGCTCTGCAGGACTTTTTGTCACCCCTTGGTTCCCAGATTTCAACGCCAATATAATGGTAGTATCTTGAATGTCAGTTTGGGTTAGATTGCATAATGTACCCTTATATTTTTGGCTCCATAAAGTGATAGAAGCGATTGGGAACATATTAGGGTGATATATAAAGAAATATACCCAAATATTTAATTAATAAATCTACACAATCACCATAATTTATGTGGAGGTAGAATTAAACAAAGGATTGTCGGATCATATTTTGTTGACACACAACAAGAAATTCTCGACACAGTTCCTAGATTTTTGGAACACAACATTTAGATGTCAAATAAGCTGAAAAATGGGACATCCACAAAATTCATGTCCTCATGCCAAGAAAGTGCCTCAAAGGAAGAAGAAAACAAGAAAGCAACTGAAGGGATGGAAATTGTCACAGATTTTTCTTGATGAAGAAGAGGATTATGAAGAATTGGATCCTCCTACCAATGAAGAAGACCAAAATACACAAGAAAATGTAGAAAAGGGGAGCCCTATTCATCAAGTTTTAGGAACTCCACCAAACACATCGAGGCAGGAGATGGGATTCACTGTATAAATGAAGACAAGGGACTCAAAATTTCATCATGTATCTGAAATTTCAGATTCAGATAAGGAAAATCCAAGGATGAATGAAGGGACCCAACTAGAACTTGTAATGGCCACTCCTTCCTAGGGAGAATGGACAAAGGTTAAAAAGAATAAATGGAGAAAAGGGTAACATGCTTACCACCATTTTGGAGTTCTATTTTTGGTCTCTGTGATCACCATTTTTGATTGGCACGATTTAATGCATTATCAACATCTACAACATGTAATTTTCTTGTCATTATAAAATTATTATTTTTCCTAAGGAAAAAAGAATATATTAATTATAAATAATTATAAAAGAATCTGATTTTCAAATACACATTGAATAGTATAGTGGTTGTTACAAAAAAAGAGCTTTGTCATTCATGATGTCATGGTCAATTACCAAAATAAGTGAAATATTATTAAATTTACCATGGATAAGTTAATGAAAGCATTCAATTCATTTGAAGTGTATCTCTTGCTTTGGATACTATGCATGCTTAAAACCATCATAGAAGTTATTTGTATCAAGTTTGTAGATAATTTGCTTAGTGGTCTTCCATATTGTATATTAAATAGATGTTAAAGTGAATTCATGTTGCCAATAATAACCAACATGAACTTTGACTTCGGCGTAAATAAATGTTTACTCTGCTCCACACTCGCCCAACTGATAGAGTCAGGACCACAACGGATGAATTTTTCTGAGTGCCTCAAACTAATTACTCCAGCCCTAGTATTTTGCCAACATCAGTAGTTTCTCAACACCTCCCGTCATCACTCATCGCCTTCAAGTCATCGGAAAATTCAAAAGTTGTACAACACGCCTAATAAGACTATGACATGCTAATTTTAAAAAATTCAATATAAATTCATATAATTTGGTGGAATGAAGAACAGAAGAGATGGTGGCTCGGGTGCAGATGGGCTACAGCAAATGAGAACGAAGGAATTCGAATTTGCCACTTTTAACTTCCTGCCTAGATAGTCTACTTGCGATTGGCCATTATTGGAGGATGGGTTCTGAGAAATTGCCAGTGAGTTTTCCATTAATTATTATTGTTTTCTTTTTGTTTTACTAAATTCATATTAATAAAATGTTTTAGGGATTGCATTATGATGATTTATTGGGTGTATTTGATGATATTAGATTGATAGCTCCATGTCATTTTTTTGTTTGTAGATTTTATATTTGAGTTTGAATTTTATTTAAAGGGTTTAAGAAAATTTAATAGTCTATTTAAATTTTATTTAGGTTTATTTTTAAATTTCTAGAATCTCTTTTGTTTACACTTTCAATTTAAGTCTCCATAAATATTAGGTGAAAGCTATTTTAATTCTTTTCATTGCATATAATAATGTCATAGAATTTATTTTATTCTTTTCCCCATTTTATTGTAAATTAATTCTCAAAATTTTAACAATGTAATTATTTTTCTCTTTATTTATTATTAATACCTATTTTCTAATGTATTTTCATGGAGATGGAGAGTGAAGATGATTTAGAATTACAATTTGTAATTTTTTGTTTATTTATATGTAAGTTATATTATTATTTGTAAACAATCAAAAACTATATTGATAAGATTTGTATCTATTTTCACAGAGGGGAGTTTCCCTCTCTCTAATACCTCAAGATAGCTATGGATATGGTTTTATGTGAGGTATGTCTAGTGCAATTATGGTTATTTTGTTCTTATGTTTTTTTCTCTCTTCTTAAAGAAATTTATAGAAAACAATTGGGAGTGTAGAAAAAATTATAAAATGGTGATATTTTTTTTAAATAAATTGATCTTGGTAATGAATGAACAATGAAACTTTAAACAAAATAAATAAATAATTAAATTGAACTTCCTTCTTCCACAATGAACTTGGGTTGTACAAATTCTCTTCCTCATTGATCAAACCTTAAGCTGCGTCAATCTACGCTTCATTTGGTAGTCACATTAGTCCTTCAATGGTGATGCATTTAGTGCCAACTTGGTCCAATCTCACACTTCCCTCAAATAGTCCACATGTGTCCAATACCAAACTTTGCAACCTGGACCTCTGATTCGACTAGCAAATCAAAATCAACAAGAGGATACACATACCTTTCTTTCCAACACACTCTTGGTCCTCTTGTCCTAAAGATCTAAGCTTCTCGAGATATGGTTAGGCGACACCATCAACCCTAAATAACTACTCCCAACTATATTTCCCTTCTCCAAAGACATTCTCTTGTTTTGATCTCCTTTCTAGACTTCCAAAGAATTATTTTGGGTGTAAGAAAACTCCTCAAAATACCCTACAATTATTTGTATCACAACAACAAGTGATCTGAGCTATCTAGAAACGAAGACACTATTTTTTATCTACCTCTCTCCTTGGAGTAACTGTTTCTAAGCTAGAGATGTTTTACAAGCCCTCTCGACCATCCAAATTATGCGTCCAACATGATGTTGTAGCAGCAATTCGTTGTGGCCTAAATAGAGATCCGAACACCGCACAAAAGTAGCAAAGAAAATTACTCAAACTTAGCTTAGAGTTGCAACCTTGTTCATCATGGCTATCCACACCGATACATAAGGGAAACTTCTGCACATATTGTGCCAAAGTCATCCTCCTTGTTAGCTAGTTAGCTACCTCAAGCTCACTATCTATCTCAAAGGTATACCTAATTTTATTTGCACTTCTGATGTGCTCTAAATGTGAAACAATTAACTTCTATTTATATGCACACACATGGCTCCATGACTTTTTCCTTGGCGTAGATTTTAGCCCAAGTTGACCCACCCAACTAGAAAAATTAACCACCAACCACATATAAAAATTAATATCTCTTATTAGAGACCTCTATTCTAAGTGAATTTAGCTAATCTTTTCTCCTCTAGATTCCCTCTAACACCTACAAGCGTCAAATCACTCAAAGTCTAGTTTTTTTTTTCCGAGTTAATTTAGGTACAAAACCCCAAGCTTGGGTTCCAACGCCATATCAATTCTGCTGCTCTTCTTCATCCAAACATCCATCACTAGGGCTTCAAGTTCTTCCCAAGCTACTAAATCTCAACAAACTCTTTAGATATAGATCCACAAGAGCTTTCATATTAGACTATAATTGACCATATGCTTATAGAACTAAGTCAATAGGCTAACACAATATTTCCAATTCCACCACAAGCTTGAGAAGGGCTGGGGGATATAATTTTATTCTTTTTAGACACTAAAAAATAAGAATAAAGGAAAGAAAAATTAATACCCAAGGCCATTTAAATTTTACATCTAAGTACCTATCATAGAATCTTCTAAGAAGATTGCAAGTTAAGACTCACAGTGTTCGAACTTGATTCACACATCAACATATAATACCAATTGACAAGAAATTATAGTGGGTATTTAATTATAAGGCCCAAAATAGCTAGAGAATTTACACTCGGTTTCCTAAGAAGTGTTGGAGCATACCCAAGAAAAGGGTATAAGTAGCAAAACAGCATAGAATTGCAACAATTTTTAGCATTGCCTATTGGAAGAGATACCTTGTAGTAACTTGGACATGTCAAAGATGTATTCATTGAAATAAAAAGATAGAAAATGATGGTAGATTAGAAAATAGAGGAGAATCAACAATTCACTTCAACCAAAGTTAGCATATAAAATGGAATTTCGAAACAGACATAATTGAGGACAGTTGAGAGATTGCAATGAGAAAAAAAAAAAAATCTAGACATCAAATTGACTTCTAATTCACCCTGTGTGACTACCACAACAATTATTGAATAAAAGGATTATGAAGATAAGGTGTCATCCAAGCAAGCTATACTCGGGAAGTGCCATATAATAATACTATGTGAGAAGATATATTAATGGAAATTCTAAAGAAAACTACTTTACAAGAAGATGTTACCTCAACCTCACCTACAACTGATGAACAAGTTCCTCTAGTAGAGTCAAATACACCCAACACTTGAGCTCCATAAGTAAAGAAAGGTTAAAAGAAACATCTACTAAGAAACCTGACCTAAGGCATGCTTGAGATAAACCAATATTTGAAGCACTAGAAAAATCTATGTGAGCAACACAGAAAAAAATTAAAAGAAGGATATTGGATAGTAGCAAGATTTAGAAAAGACAACAACAACAAAGGGATATTTAGTTAGAATGTTAGAACTAGGATATAAAGTGCAACTATTAGAACATAAAATACTAGTTGATCACCAATTGTTAAGGCACATATCACTAGCCAACAAGGTAGAATATTTGAAATACTTAAAAGCATTTGATGCCCATGAAAGTATAGTTGTGTGGAAATGGTCTATATTGTATCAACATATTAAAGTGCTTGCACCAACTACTTATCAAACAACATCCCCTATGACTTCAACACCATCACATGCAATAGCACAATCATCTCAATCATCTTCCTAATAATATAAATTCAATTTTTTTGAGCCAATCTTTTAGGATGTGCTCTCTCTTTTGAACAACAACATCACACTTAGGAAATTGAACTTGAAAGTTCCAATTGATCGACCAGGGAAGGGAAAAGAAGAAGAATTCACATTTTAAATCTTGTATATGTAATTCAATAAGTTCTCGTGACCATGAAACTAGATCTCCTAATTAGCCAACCACCCTTCTGGAAGAACTTTTATTTATTTTTTTCTAAAGCAAGTATGGATCCTTCTATTCCATAAAACCAAAAAGATAGTGTACAGTTTTACATGCAGCGAGAACCTTAAAGTTTCAAAAAGAGTCTCGAGCCCATGGAAAAACCAACAAAAATGCCACTTGGCTACCGACAAGCATGAGAACCAACTAGGATCACTGCTTTAGAGGAAACCATATTCATCTGAGTCATCCAATCAAAAGGCAATAAGATCGACAGTTGAGGAGGATATTGCTCTGTAAAAAAGGCCGAAGTATAAAAGTCTCACCTCCCAAGATGCACGAACCATCGCAACCATTGATTGTTGTTGACTCGATCCAATGGACGATGTCGATATCACACGGGATAATAAGGGTCGATGATAGTGAGAGGGGGAGAGCGGTTATTGGAACCCTCTCCCTGCGATGTGTTGGAGGGAGAATGGCATCGTGACATTTTCATCAAAATTGCTTTCCAAGAAAACACTGTGCGATCAACCAGAAACTACCTAGGGGGTGGTAAACCATGCCAAGACTGCAAATTCTTGAAGGCTCGGCCACTGGAAAACACAGGGTTCTGTCTGCACTTGTGGATTATCCTTGCTCGAACCTGAAACCCTAAATATATAAGGGGTTTGTCATTAAACGAAGAATTGACAAACTCGTTTTGATCCACACGGTAAACAAAGAGCATCCTCTCATTTTCTTTGGGAGTATGAGAGACCAGACTGGGAATCCACTACACCACATAATTGTCTATCTGATAATGATGACACAAGTTGATGTTGAAATGAAAGGTTGAGTCAATTTGATCCGTGGTCCCAGGCTCTGTCTTTAAACTCCAGCTTATCATTATTTGCATGTTCCTCAACAACCATCTTTAACCTACATTGCGACAGTTCATGCCAATTTGATGTCACTCTGATCTCTGTACTGATAACACCCTAGTTCGCGAGCAAATCAACCACTTCGCTTGCCAACTTGCGGACATTCTTGAAGCTAACAGTATGGAGGCTATGAAGGAGGTTTTGAACCCTTTGAAATCCTTGAATTAGTCTCCAATTTTTTGAGACTTTTTTTGGCTTAGAACCCGCGCTCATTTTCTTGAATGAATTGATAATAAGTTTAGAGTCAGCCTCCACTATCACATTTTGTCTATTGGCCTAACTCAGGAGCTCTAAACATTGTTCCATAGCCATCAACTCTTCCAATTTATTAGTGGCATGTCCCAAATGATAGTGGAAAATGAAGAGGAAAATACCTACCTCATCTCTAAGGAGCCCTCCATAACGAGTTTCCCCTAGGTTTCTTTTTGAGGCTCCATCTATGTTGTATTTCAAATATCCCTTTGGAGGAGGGTGCCAAAAATCCTTTGCTTCCCTCGAGGAGATTGGGTTCCTATCTAGACCCTGAGGAGAGATGCCTTGCACACCCAGTGCACAAAGAATTCTTAGGTCAATAGCTGAAGGAGGGTTCTTGGGGATGTTTCGAACTATGGTGCTAACTGTTTAATTGAGTTGTTTTAAGATCAGCTCAAAAATGCATTGGTAAGTTCTCTTTACTTCTTTAAAGATTCGGTTGTTCCTTTCTTTCCAAACATTCCAGACAATGAAGCTCAGGAAAAGGGCCCAATCTATGGCTAGAACTTCATTGTCTATAAAATCCTTTCTCCAGTTGGTGAGGGTGTTGCAGATGTTATTTTTGTTCATATCCGTCTGTTGGAAAATAAAAGAAAAAGAGTCCCACAGACTAGAGGAGAACATACAAATGTTGAGAAGGTGCTCCATTCTTTCCTCCTTCCCGTCACAAAGCTGACATCTGGAAGGTCCCAGAATGCCCCTTTTCCTAATATTGTCCCAGGTTAAAATTTTCCTGTGCTCAACGAAAAGAAACCCTTAGACCTAAGGTGAAGATCTATACTTCCTTTAGGTTTCTAGTGGTATCTGATCCATGATTGAAGAGCTTTTTAAGTGGGCCATAGTCCCATCAACTTGCAAATGATGGCATATATCCCCATATCTTCCCTGTATGCCTGCGGCTCTGGATTATTTAACACCACCCTGGGAGTTATGTCTGTTTTGGCTTTGCAGGGTCCCTTGTGTTTAGTGTCTTTAATTTCCTGTTGTTTTTCCTCTACCTCCTTGTCGTTTGTGTGACATTGATTATTTTCTATGGGTTCTACTGACCCCACTTCTGTGCTCTTCTCTCCTTCCACCCCTGTTTCCCTAACATCTTCAAGAGGCTTTTTCCCCTTGTCGGCCAGGGCCTTCCTGTAGGAGGGAATGGAGCTCCCTCCTCGTCCACCCTTCATAGGCATGAAGAAAAAACCCTGCGCACATTGAACTAATATTGTTCTTCCCTCTATTCTCTTGTGCCTCATGTCAAAAAGCATTCTCCAAATGTGACCTTCCTAGAACAACTTTTATTTCATTATAAGGATTTAAATGTTTTA
>APFE031660699.1:0-24012 GCA_000404065.3 Pinus taeda
TCATTGTTGAAGTCTTGGTGCAACATGGTGTGTTGGACAGTGGTGTAGTGTGGTGCAAGGATTTTCACTACTGAAGTCTTGGTGTAACATGGTGCATTAGACAGTTGTACAATATGCTGCAAAGTTGATGGTGTAGATTGGGTGATGAAGAATGGTGCAGTGGAGCAGCCTCAGTGCAACATAGTGAAGAGAACTTGAAGACATCTTGAAGCACCCATTGAAGAGCTTGTGGAGAAATCTCTTGCTGGGAAAACCACTGTGAAGATTCCCTTGAAACATTCTTGAAGAAGCCCTTGAAGAGGCTTAGAGCATGTGCAAAACTAGGACTACCTTTTGTAGACACCTTGAAGATCTTGAAGATAATGTTGAAGACCACGATGCATTAGCCATCATGAGGTAGCTTCGAGATCTCTTGGGTATAATGAAGAGCAGTGGTGACACCTTATAAGAGACAAGGTTGGCATTGATGATATCATGTGATGATTAAGTGAAGGGATTGTTGAAGATTGACAAGGCTCATTGAATAAGACTTTGGGAGCCATGAAGAACAACTTAACAAATCTTCACAAAGAAAAGCTAAAGGATTGGTGTCCTTGGAGTTGGTGCTCCTAAGCTGAAGGCTGGTGCCTTGCATAAGATAGAGTCCAAGCCCTAGAGGTTGGAACTTCACAAAAGTCTAGGTAGGTTCTTGGCACATCTTAGGTTGGAGAGTGAGTGTCTTCATCAATTGGTGGAGCCCTACCCATATTGAGCCCTACCCATATTGTACCTGATTCATTATAAATATTGTATTAATAAAAGTTTTTACTACTATTGTTCATTTTTGTGCTCTAAATATAAGTGATCTAATTGGTAAAAGTAACAATTGAAAAGAAATATTGGTTCACCCCCCTCTCAGTATTTCCAATAATTTGTGCACACTACAAAAAATATTCTAGAATATTGAATGGATTTTAAATCATTCTCGTCCACCTACTAATTCGTGATAATAAAATTAAAATTCTAAAATCCATTTTCCCAAAAAGATTCACCTAACTTCTCATATACCTTTTTGTAAAGATATGCCATGCATTCTCCAAATTTGGGTGGTTCATGTACATAGGAATTGATTAATCTTATACTACATTAATTTTTCTTTATCTTCATACTTATATTCTTGATCATATGTATTTGCAAAAAAACCCTTGTTAGAGTGGATTGTTGATTTGATGTAGTTCTCGATGAATAGTTTCTTAAAATGGTTGATATCACAATTTCGGAAAAAAATTGTGTCAGTAGGCAACACAAGGATGTGTTTATCAATGACAGAAATGTATAATACACATCATATCCTTTGAAGAGATGCTACCCTTCTTGGATGAAAAATAGAGCTCTTTGATTCCCCAATATAACTTGCTGCTATGTCTTTCACATGGCCTTAAAAAAGACATTTTTAATAGTTGTAGGATATATTTTTCATCTCATTCTCCACTTCTCACTAAAATGTTGTTTACTTCATGTTTTGTGATGTAATAGGGCATATGAGTTACTCTTATATAGGGATTAGTGGCCAATACTATTGTTGGAAATGTAGTTATGCTCAGAGGGGCTTGAATGAGTATACTATTGATTCAAACAATGTAACTAGTTTTTTCCAAAACATTAATCAATCAATTCAACACATAAACAACCAATAGCATAATATAAGAACAATAAACATAACATCCATGAAATTTTAAATCACAACATAAGAAACAACACAAATAAACACCATGTAAATTAGGTGGAAACCCTCAAGGGGAGAAAAACCACTGTACTACTACTCTGCTACTCTTCTTCTTATTAAAGTTAAAATTTCTTTTACATTCATATGCTAACCCTAACTATATAGGAGCCACTACTCATTAATATAAATTTTGCTAGCTACTACCAACTAGCAATTGTCCCAAAAGGTACAAAGAGAGGCTAATAAGATTATTAATTTGGAATTGTAAAATTTAGTAGCAAATATTGCAGAGGGAAATCCCATGATATTACAAAATGAAGTCCCATCTTATTACAAATAAAACTGAGAAATTTCATATACCACAATACAAGTAAAACTGAAACCAATCTTGTAGAGTGAAATCCCATCATATTAAAAAATGAAATCTCATTATATAGGATTTATTAGGGTCATTACAGAGAAAATTAGCATAAGTGGAGAGCTGATTCAGAAGGTATGACATCGACTCTGTAGAGTGAATCCCCTAATCTTGTAGAGTGAATCCCATCATATTACACAATGAAATAGAAGTCTAAAGGATTTATCAGAGACATTACAAAGAACGCTATCATAGTGGAGAGCTGCTTCACAAGGCAGGACATGGATTCTGCTTATTCACCATAGAAACTCTTGTTGTTGAAGATGAGAAGCAGCACAAAAGTAAGTCATTCCACAACTACTACAAACTTACAACAATATTAACATCCTGCAAATATTCTCATCAATGAGAAGCTTTGGGGGCCTATAGATTACAAAAGAATAGCAGAAATTCTTCACTAAACATGTTAGTAGCGTACTGATCATCTTGGCGGTTGGAGACAGAACTGGTGTTGAAGCTCTCTTTCCTCACGAACCCAGTAGGGGCTTTCTTGTCATAATTATGAGTACAAAATTTGATTGTCATTTTCTGCATCTTTCTATTTATATACATTGTTTGAACTCCTATAGAAAATTTCCCACAGAAGAGAAACAAAAGATATTACAATCATATTGTAAGAGAAATGATCTAGCTACTAACAGATGAAAACCAACATGAAATGATGATTCAAGCACTACAAAGCTAAATCATAGTTTTCAAAATACATTCTATATTAACTGTAGTGGGCATCAAACAGTCCTTGTATAGTGACTTAAGCTATTTGGCTAGCAAGAAATGAAAAGAATTCAAAACAAAGATGTTATTACTAATCAAGTTTGACACAAGAATAGATATGCATATTAAGGGACACAGCCACCTTTAAAGGAAAAGAAGCAAATAATACTAAGATCCCCAGATATATATATATATATAACAATAGTGTGGAGTTATTTCAACGAGGCTTGTCAAGGTAATTCCAGCTATTGTGGATCATGAGGCATTACTTTAAGAGACAATTACGAGATCAGTTTCAAAGCAGAGCTGTAGGAGATGGATCAAACAACAGAGCAGAACTTTATGCTTTTTGGTAGATTCTGAAAATAACAATAGAGAAAGGCTTAAATTGTCTACAGGTGATAAGAGATTCCAAACACATTGCAAAGAGGTCAAATGGAAATTTCAATCAGGAAAATTTGCAGCTGACCCATCATTGGACGAAATCAGAGAAGCAAGGAAAAATTCCATGTCATTATCTTTTCAGCATGTCTGCAAGGGATAAATATGAAGGCTGATATATTGTCCAAGTAAGCACTGAGGATGCAGAACAGATGGATGGAGATGATTGAATACCCCATCTGGACCTTCTCATTCAATCTATTTCTAATCAAGCAATTATAGTAATGACCTTTTGGATGGGTGTTTTGGAAGCAGTGTGTTGTAAAATTTCCATGTTTAAGAAACTGATCGTAAGTAGTTTTCTTTGGTGTCTTGAAAAACCTGGAGGATTACATTAGGTGAAGGCTTTTGAAATTTCTTGAGAGTTCATGTATGGCACAACACACATATATATGAGAGCACTGGATTTATCAGAGGGTTGGTGGATGGGAGATTGCTGAAGAAGCTGTGGTCTCTTTCCCAATTTCCCTGTGATCCCAGTTTCTGTGGGAAAACTCTCAACATTCAATAAAGGTCGCCAACTGCACTCAAGGGAATCAAGTTTTTCTTAAACTCTCAATGAAATTTTGTTTTTTCCTTCTAGCAGAACCCTTTCATTCAGATGTGCTTTTGCATGCTGCAATCTAGAAAAACTTCTTGTCACTTTCATCGTGCCAAAACATGAAGAGTGTAAGTTTCAGACAATAATCACAGACTATTGTTAAACGTACCTGTAAATTGCCTTAAGTTCCTCTGGAATCTCCCTGATGTTTTGAACTGAACCATTGTGATAAATGACCTCATTTTTTAAAGCAGGAGACCATAGCCCCAAGTCAGTTAAATCATGAAGAAGATGTTTGTTCACCACCACAAATTCACCACTGTTCAACATAACAAGTTATTTCAAATACTGAAATTAGAAAAGGCGGATATTGAAAAAATACATACAAAACAAGTGGCTTTTAGAGAACATGGCAATCCCATAAAATAGTTACCTCAACACTCTTCTGCTATAAATATTTGATGTATAAGGTTCAAAGCACTCATTATTCCCAAGAATTTGACTAGTTGACGCAGTTGGCATAGGAGCAACCAGAAGAGAGTTTCTCACACCATGCTTTGCTATCATGTCCCTTAGCCCAGCCCAATCCCAACGATCAGAAGGGACTACACCCCACGTGTCTGGTTGAAGTATTCCCTGAACCATTCAAAACAAAGACAATACTATTACATTCAAAAAAATGGGGAGCCTTCTCCCTTAAAGGTAGTTAGCATCAGCCTTAATATCACTGGGACAAAAACTGCAAGCTTATTTTTATAGACTGACCTTACTCACAGGGCTACCATAGTAGGTTTCATATGGACCTTCCTTAATAGCAAGCTCAACTGATGCTTTCAGGGCATGATAATAAATTGTTTCAAAAATATCCTTATTCAACTTTTGAGCCTGTATGCAATATTTAATTTTAGAGACATCCAGATCAAACATAGACTTCTATACATAATCAAGGAGATATTACACTAATCTTTATCCGCTGACCTCTTCTGATTCAAATGGCATTCCAAGCAGTATAAAAGTGTCAGCAAGACCCTGAACACCTATACCAATTGGCCTATGTCACATATTTGACAGCTTTGCAGTTTCCACAGGATAAAATTTCACATCAATTATCTTATTGAGGTTGATAGTAACAGTTGATGTGACCTGCTTCAACAGTGCAATGTTAGATGTTTTTACTTGTACACGAATAAAAACTAGACACAATGGAGACAACTACTAAAGACTTGAATGTTCAAAGTATCACTTCACAAAAGAAAAATAACAAGACCAACCTCTGCTAATTTATCAGAATCAAAGTAACGGTTCCTCCAACCTCTGCTACCAACCAACTTAGAGGGTTGAGACTCTAGGGTTATACCCTGAACAAGTGGAATGAGTTAGTTTTCATCTTTCCTTAGATTGACCTCTACAACAAGGATGTAACCAGCGAATATACCTTTTCCCTCACATATCTAGGCAGCGCAATAGATGCCAAGTTACAGACTGTTGTTTCTGTTGGACTTGTATATTCAATAATCTCTGTGCAGAGGTTAGAAGATTTGATGGTTCCCAGATTTTGCTGATTTCTTTTTCTGTTACAGATATCCTGCACAACCAGTAAAAAATAGCAGGAGATATTCAGTTAATTTTGCAAAAGGCATTCATTTTAAATTGCATTAAACAGACATTTAATCCAACATTCATCAAACTACAATTCCATAAATTGTGTACCTTGAAGAGCATGTATGGATTGCCTGTTTCTATCTGAGCTTCCAGAATAGAAAACCAAAGCTTCTGTGCCTGTACAACCTTTTTTGCCTTACCCTGAATTTGAAAAAAAATTGTTATGATCCATTGTTCAACTGTCCAAAAAATACAATAAATATAACAATGCACACCTCTTGCTCATATTTCATGTACAATTCTTCAAATTCTTCACCCCAGCAATCAGCAAGCCCGGGAGCTTCATTGGGACAAAATAATGTCCATGTAGAATTCTCCTGGACCCTTTTCATAAAGAGGTCTGGCACCCAAAGTGCAAAAAATAGATACGTGCTCTATTCTCTTCCTATAAGATGCACAGTTGTAAATCAATTTTTGTCAATGTATGTAAAAAGGAGCTAAAAACAATTTTCTATTTAAAACAACCCCGTGCAAAGCAATGGATAGAAAAACACCAAATAAACCACAAAGCCAACCTATGTTCATAACATTTCATAAAAGCAATGACTGTTATAGTTTAGATCAACCAACACATCAATATGAGATAAGGCAGGCTGATACCTTCCCATGGTTCTTTCTCAACTCTAGAAACTCAAAAACATCTGCATGCCATGGCTCTAGGTACATGGAAAATGCACCTGCATAAGGCAAAATAGCCCCATTACTCTTTCTTTCATATATTAACTGAAATTAGTTTTTGAATACCAAAACAAGTTGTGTAATGAGCACTCACCCTTCCTTTTGCCTCCACCTTGATCAACATAACGAGCAGTATCATTGAATACCCTCAACATTGGCACAATACCATTCGATGTACCATTAGTTCCTTGGATATAACTACTGGTTGCACGAATGTTATGTACTGAAACACCAAGTCCTCTAGCTGATTTGCTTATTACAGCACATTCCTTTAGAGTATCATATATCCCCTCAATGCTATCATCTTTCATACAAACAAGCAGCTACTCAACTGCCAAGTAAAGGGAGCAAAAATCAGATGATTCTGAAATAACAATAGGAATCTAACTTTACTCCAGCTGCATGTCAAGATCCTACCATCACACATGACACAAAAAGTTGAAGATAATAAATCCCACTCTAGATTAATCCTTGCATATCAGACACTATTTTTTGTGGACTAAAAACTTGTTTTCATTGTCAAAGCAAGTTCCAACCTGTGGCCTTGGTGTCCCAGCATTGAGAGAAAATTCCATCTTTCAAATTAAACAACATAACATTACAAAACATGCAAGTCCAGAACCTAATTTTTTTTAAACTCACAAAACTAATTTCATTACTAATAATTGGGCAAAAGTTAAAACATTGCTTCCTGGAAGAGGGCACATATAGATATATATTAAAGAAAGGGTTGACACGAAAATAAAACACAAATCTCTATTCTTAAAGTAGTCTTAAGCATGGAATACAATTCAGATTATTTTTTCTGGCTGACTACCGACCCTAAAGAGAGGGGAATTAGTTTAAAAACATTTTGCCTGCTGGAAACCACATTGAGCTAGCACGGAATTCAAATACCAATTAACTCATAAAGTCACATTTAACTTCAGATACAAGGCATTGCACTAGATAAATAAATCCTTAATAAAAATTATACAAATTATTATTCTTCGTTTCTCTCAATTATTTATATAATAAAATCCAATCAATCATTCATAATAAATCAAATCAATAAATTTCCCAAATTAAATCTAAACTAATCAAAATTACTTGGGAATATATATGTATAACCCAAAAAACAAATTATATTTATATGTTACAAAAAGAAATAAGTAATTCTAATTGATTTAAATCAATCCGAAACCACCAAAATTGAAAATCACTGTTTATGATTGAGCGGTGGAAATTTTAACATAATAAGAACACATTTTTTTTCACTTACTTACCCTTGGAAATTAAAAAATTCACAACAACATTTTTTTATACAAACATGGATCTACGCTACCTTGTTTCCCTGTTTCTGTGAGTTGTGGACCACTGAGTTGTGGACCAAACTGTGTAAAAGATTCTGCTAGGCATTTTGAATATCTTCGTAGCAATAAAATACAGAAACACAGTGTCAGTCAACAAAATGTTTACCTCCGAGGGGTGAATCCACATTGACAATCCCTTTTTCCTTGCCCTATGCACTCACTGTATACGAAGATGTAATTACGCCGTTTAATCCATCTTTAACATCTCCACTTTACAGGAATTTCTCCTCCAGAAAAACGCTTCAATGCTAGCCATATTCAACAGTGACATTGGCAGGCCCGGTTTCTCTGGCTTTCTGTGCAACGAGGGATCTATGCTACCGCCTCAGCATGGATGAAAAGGATCTAATTTAAAAAAACAAGAAGCCACCTCTCAGCGTCGATGAAGAGGGTCTAATTCAGAGGAATTAATTTAAAAAGCCAAGAAACATGGATTGAGAGGATCTAATTTATTGTAAACCAAGAAACCGCCTTAGCATGGATGACCTTCCAGCATGAACACCACCTCTGTCATGGATGGCCTGGATGACCTTCAAGCATGAACACCACCTCTATCATGGATGGCCTGTCCAAAGGATTAGGGGCTGTGCACAAAAGAGCCACTTTCACTGTCAGCAGAAACTCCTCCCACTCTAAAGATTCTAGATCCAGTTCCAGAAGGCTTGGATCAAACAGCTCTGAAATCTGCCCTATTTGAAGCTGTCTCTTCACCCATTTCACTATATCTTCGTCCTGGGTGAACATGATCGGCCTCCTACCAGTAAGAAGTTCCAACAATACAATTCCGAAGCTGTAGACATCAGATTCTTTTGTCAACTGACCTGTTAAATTTCTTTCAGGAGAAACTTACCCCAGAGAGCCAACAGGGGTGGGTGCAGATGAAGAGGGATCTGCTGGAATGGCTGCCAGTCTATCCAGGCCAAAATCTGAGAGATGGGCTTCAAAATCTGCGTCAAATATATATATGGCCCAAAGGAGTTTATCACCAAGAAAGGCAGACTTCCTGGTAATAGTGGTAGGGAGTAATTTCCCACACAGGATTGAAGTCCACTCCCAAGCTTAGCAAAAGGGTAAGACAAAAACAAAGGTTTAGAAATTTCTTCTTTATGATAAAAACAGCAAGCTCATCTGCTTAAAGGTTATCTCCCAAACTTGGTTGAGCCGGACATTTAGAGAATATCTTCCAAACTTGGTTAAGCTGGACATTTAGAGGATATCTTCCAAACCTCGTTAAGCTCAACATTCAAAACAGGCTTTGTACTCAACCAGCCAACCATCTGCTGGATGATATCCTTTGAAATCTTTGGAACAATTCCACCTACAACGCCACCACGATGCACTTGAGGTTCGGAAGCCAAGCTTATATCATATTTGATAGGAATAACAAATATCATGCATGTCTATTGTTTATGAATAGCAATTTAATAAAAATAACAAAATAGACATCATTCCCTCAATCAAATGTTTTTTCCAGAAAGAAGATAGGCTTAGTGTATTTGGAAAACAATGTTTCTATTTTTGTGGTTTGAAAACATTTAGTAGCATGTCTCTCGAGATAACAAGAATGACAATTGAATGTTATTTCTAATTTAGACACAAAATTTCACACATTTACGAAAGGCGGACATGTTAGCAATTAATTACATCTATGCATATCACAGGAAGCACACACACATACCTTGATGTTAAATAAAAGAAAGAAGAAATATTCTGAAAGCATAACTTAACACCAAAACTTTGAAACATTTCCACAACAACTAACAGTCAGCCTGAAATTTGAATAGCCATGTGTAAATACTAAATACAAAGCATTTTCATGCACAGGTGTACACAGATCCTAAGACCACAGGCACGTACACAGAGGATCAGAAATTTGTTTACCATCAACAAACTCAAGATGGTGACAGTACGAAAGAACCATCTAAAACCCAACAATGTCAAATGTGAATGTGTTCATATATAAGATAAGGTACCTATATTAATATCCAAATGAATAACCAAAAAGATGGGTATATGGAACTGGAGGAAAAAGTACAATAAGCAATAAGCACCTGGAAGAGTACCTAAGAAAGCATAAACTAAGATAAACTAACATATACATGAAAGGAACATGATCAAGTAATGTCTGAAGAATGAAAGAAGAGAAATAGGCGTTAGATATAACAGCGAGATCCTAGCTCAATATGACCATGATAGATGAAAATACAAGTAGGCAAGAAGGGAGGAGATGGGGGAACCCGTCACCATCAGTGGCCAAGAAGGGGCCGATTTTCCTGCAAAATATAATTTTTTCAAGTTTGTTCCCTGTTAAGTTCAGACAATCCTTCTGACAAGTAACAGAAAACTCCAATCACCCACTATGGTTGGAATCCAAATGATATAACAAAGTTAGATATTTATGTCAGATTATTATCAGTATCCAACCAATGTCCCTGAGGGTATTTTCCTATAACTATTGCAACAACACAAATACAATGACCGAAAAAAAAAAATAGCAATGAAACATGGGCTAGGAATGCCCATTATCATCCATATCCAGTGAACACTTGAAGCAGTTTTGTGACAGTTACCTAAAAACATGTCTTATATTAATCAATACTAAAAAAAATTAATTAAAATATCGAAAAGGAATAGTGAATGCCCTATGACACCCTTTGGGAAAGGAACTGCAGTGTGAAAACCCTATGCATACCCATAACTATATATAAATAGATATATATATAATATATATATACTATATATTATATTATTATATATATATAATATATATAACAGAAAATGTTTCATGAATCCCCTGAAAAACAAAAAACCAGAGAGACGTAGCACTATAAGAGTAAGTAAACAAAAGCAAACAGGATGGGAAAAAAAGCAATTTAGTAAGGGTTTTAGGTTTTTGTACAGCGGGAAGATGCTGACGCGATAATCTTCCTATGGCTGGCTCTCCCCAGCCCTCCCATGTCACTTGAAAATTTTACCATTTTCAGGCCAAATAACTCCCCTATTGTTGCCTTCTTGAACGAAATTAAACGATCTGAAACAAACGAAACTTGCATTGTAGCTGCCACTGCCATGACTCTTTATAGAACAACTGCAAACCGAGATGAAAAAGTACTGATTATTCCGAAAGAAAGAAATAATGAAGTTGTCACAGTACTAAGAACAGCCGAAGAAGAGGAGAAGAAGATGAGGATGTCGATGTCATTAATTAGTCAATTCTAGTGGAAATACAAGTGAGCAGGATATCCTCTCAGGACTGTTAGATTCCTGTGCTTCACTTTTCCCAAAGCCTCTGCTTCTCGTCTGAATACACTCTCCTCGATTGGTCCGTCTGCTAATCTCCTGATTGATAGCACTGTTCCATCCTGCAAACATGCCTTGAACACGATTCCATACCTGGTTCTGCTCAGTACATGTTCTACATCAAAATGCCCTATGGCTTCCATAGCATTGGCGTAAGAAATTGGGTTGTAGAACATGATCAATTTATTCTCTTGTTCACCACTGGTTTCTCTCAGTCGCCGTCTCTTACGCTCCATTTTCACAAGACAAATCACCAGGCAGGCTGTGGCGGTGACAAGAAACAGTGCCCCGCATGCCACAATTATGGTGATTAACAGTATAGCCCGCTTTCCATGCTGATGATGGTGATGCTCATAATGACGATGTTGGCAACTGGCGTTGAGAGGCATGCCACAGAGCAAAGGATTGAAAGCAAACGAAGACGCATTGAAGCGTGCTGCACAACAGAAATCACGACAGATGCCCGTCGAATATGGACACCAGGTGTCAACCTGAGAATGAAAAGGACGACGAATGTCCCTTTCAAAGGAAGGCCTATCGGCCTAAAAATTACTCAGTTTATAGTTCTTGATGATAAGATAAGGTGAGCTATATGCAACCAGCAGAATTTTTGTTGGATATTTTAATGTTAGCAGAGTTTTCTTGTGGGTATTTTGATGTTACTGAGCAACCAAGTAAAATGATATAAATTAATAAAAAAATAATTGAAAAAGGCTAATGATTATGGGTAAATAATCTACCGGGTCTTTATTTCTAGCCAACATAATAGAGTTTATTTTATTTCTGCAATACTTTTTAATTAGTTAGTTTATCTGTATTTAGGTTAGAATTATGAAACTTCAGGATTTTGGGTGTCTTGGAAGTTCTTGATAGTGTTGAATCTATTTCCACCATTAAAAAATTATTCAAACACAAGCATTCTGAGTTTTTTAAGTTTTTTTTACCGGAAGAAAACTTTCGCTTGTGCATATCTTTAAAAACATTGTTGCACAAGGAAACCTACCAAAATTGTTTAATCTCACCACTATCATGTTCATATAAATTAAAGGTATTGTCTACAGAGGCCACAAAATCACCTAAAAAGTTATTTTCGGTGATTTGTTTTTAGAAAAATCTGATCATAAAAGTGTTCAAATCATTTTTTATGATGGAAATGGATTCAACACCATCAAAAACCCTTTGGGCACCCAAAATCTTAAAGTTTGACAATTGTAACCCACATTTTCCAAAATTTCTAGAAACTTTTGGCAAAAATCATGCCTGAATTTCCACTATTTCCCGTGTGGATTTGTGACCTTCTTAAACTACTCTTAAATTAAATTGTGTTTAATATCACTATTAGCATGGTTGTACAAATTAAATTGCTGACAAATATGGAGAGGCATCCCAATCTACTATGTTTTATTTATAGTGTTGAGGTCAAGCTCTGAAATGGAAAAAACCCTTAATTTCATCCATTGAGTTGTGTATACGACAAAGAATATTTAGCTTATTAAAGGTGGAGGTTTGAAATGGAAAAACTATTTGAAAAGTGCATCCATGAGTTGTGTATAGAACCAAAAATAAATAAAACCACCATGAGTTGTGTATACAACCAAAAAAAATAAAACCACACCTATTTTGTGTAAAAATCTTAGCTATAGGAGATTTATTTTTTGGGCTTTTTACCCTATATTTTGTCTAAAAATCTCAAATTTATTGAAATAGTAAGTTTGAACTATGTAATTCATAGTAAACAAATTCGAATTTGAATATGAATTTGAATTCTATTGGATATGTAAAAATTTGGACTACCTAAAATTCAATATGCAAAAAATTCAGCAGATCTTACAAAATTAGATTATTTAAAAAAAAAAAAAAAATCTGTATTTTTACTTTCTATCTTCATGAACTAATTATTTATAAATTAAAACAATTAAAATATATATTATACATGTACCTAATATTATATAATTCCCTTTCTATGGCTTCTAAGCAAGAGGCGTATTCTTACTTGGGATAATCTGCATAAAAGAGGATTCATTGGCCCATCTAGATGTCCCAATTGTAATCTTAACTCTGAATCCATCTTGCATCTCATGGAGACTTGCCCTCTCGCTACTCAGTTATGGGAGAAAACTCACCAATGCAATAGAAGATCTGGAAAACGAAGGGGAGATGTAACAGATACCATTAGACAATGGCCAAAGGACCCTTACCAAAGTCCTCTTCTGAATTCTTTGTGGAACCTAATCCCAGACCTTCTATACTGGATCCTCTGGAAGGAAAGGAACAACAGAATTTTCAACAATAATAGCAGGTCAAGTGACACTTTGTGGCTTCTTCTAAAGCAAAATCTCCAAGAAACTCTAGCAATAAGGCATTGGCTAGACACGAACCTGCCAGATTCACCTCAGGAGCGCCTCATCATGAATGCCTGGAATCTGAACATGTCTTCTTTGACTCATGTCATAGCGTGATCTCCAACAAGCCTTGCCTCTCCTCTCTTTTGGTCTCTGCCCGCTTCCCACTCATTCAAATTGAATTTTGATGGGGCAGCCAAGGGTAATCCAGGGCCGACGAGTTTTGGAGGGGTCTTTAGGAACAAGGTGGGAGCAGCGATACATATCTACTATGGAACCATTGGCAAAGATACCAACAATGCCGCTGAATTGGAAGGACTATGGAGAGGGATTTGCATCGCCGATCAAAAAAACTTCTTCCCTCTAGAGGTAGAAGGAGACTCCCTAATCTTAATAAATGCAACCATCAGGTTACAAGCAGGCACCTCGGCCGCCAAGGTTGCTTCCAGTTGGAGGCTACTCAGCAGATTGGAACTTCTAGAGGAACAGCTCCGGAAACCCCATAGCATCCTCTTCAAGCATGTAAAACGCACTGCCAACAAGGTAGCGGATAGATTGGCCAATCAAGGGGTTTACCAGCAGTCCCAATATTCAGGATCCCTCAACAACTCAGATGATGAACAACTCAAACATGAATGCACTTCTCTGGTGCAACAGGATTACTCGCTCCTGGATGCGGGTGATTGATTGCCAGGACAGTCTGCAGATGGTGTGTGAAGTGGGTAGGTGGTAGCCCTTTCGCACCAGATGTAAAGGCGGTGGGATGGCAAGGCGGCTCTGCACAGAGGCATTTATGGTAGCATTTACGCTACTGTCCATAATCTGGGTTCTTAGCGCGATGGCGCTCAGCTCTTTCCGCAGTGTTGTCATTCAGAGCGACTCTCAGCGGGATCGCTCGTCCTCTGGCAGTTTATCGGCTTTAGTGTATATCATCCGTCCTTCCAAGAGTGTTTGCCTCTGCTGGGATCTATGTGCTTTCATAGCCTTCACGCCATACTCTGTTCTGGCTCTCGGTGCTTATAGCTTTGTTCAGGTTCAGTCTTTGGCTCTCCTGGTGCATACGTCTTTTTGTTGTTTCTCGGCTCTCCACTGTCTGTGCAATAATCCTTCTCCCATCAAGATGCCTAGAGAAAGGATGCGTTTGGTTAGCAGACGCGGTGGTTCGCGTGGGCGTGCCTCCCACCAGCACCCCTCCACTTCTCAGGATCCTTCACAGGATCCAAAGATCCATTCCGTGACCAGACGCGGCAGAGGTAGGGGTAGGGGGCAAGATAGAGGCGGAGATTGTAGACACACGGCGCATCCCACAGCCCGCTTCTGCATTCCTTGTACTCTGGCTAACTCTACCTTCGTTGTTTCAGTGACGGTCGAGAAATGTGATAATGTACCCGAAGAGGGAGCTTCTCATCAAGCGGTTCCTGTTGACCAAAGGTAGGCTAGTCATATAGCAACCCAGCGCCACGCCTCCGGAGGTTTGCCTACTCTGCACACTGGAACCAATGCTGGCCCAAGCGAGTCTGTGAGGGAAGAGACCTCCAGTTCTGTGGATCACTCTTCTGACCCCACATACTCAGGACAATTTGGATGCAGAATTGTGGAGGAACAACCGTCAACCTCCGATGCAGATTGATACAGTCAACGCCTCTGGTTTTGTGGTTCAGGCACTAAAGACGAATTCTTTCCTCATTTTGTTTCTCAGTGTTCACGCCTGCTTCGGGCTTCTGTCTATGTTTCAGGTCGGGGTCTGTCTATGTTTCTGTTCGTGTCATTATCGGTTTTGGTATGAATCTGTGTTTCGAGTCCTTCTATATTGTTCAGTGTCCCTTGGTACACATTACTCTGATGTAAGGTCTCGGGCCTGGTTCCACAGTCAGGTAGTCAAGTTTTTGTTTTTTGCCAACTCCTTGGCTTGAACTTTCGAGGCAGTGACCTCACTGTAAAAATTTTTGTATGAATATAGAAGTAGACTAATTTAGAAAAAAAAAAAAATTATATATATTTCTATAAAAAAAATCCATAAAACAACAACAACAACCTCAAATCATAAATTTTAATATAACTCTTAAAAAAGAAAATTAACAACATTATTAATTTTTATAAAAAATATTATACATGTATATAATATTGTATAACTCTTATAAAAAAATATAAAATAATATATTTTCAAAAAAGAATAATAACCTCAAATCATAAAATTTTAATATAACTCTAAAATGAAAATTAACAACATTATTAATTAATAACTAAAACAACCTAAATCTCTCTTTGCAGAATTAGCTTTTCTAGGGGATCTTGTTGAAAACACACTTTCAAGAAATTGTTTATTTTGTAGATTTTGTTCATTTAGTTGAAGGTTGCACATTATACTCAATCCAAAACACATAGGAAGAGAAAAGCACACCCAATTTTATTTTATTTTTTTATTTTTTATTTTTAATCTAAGATAATCTGTAACTGGTGAGAGTTATCTTGAACAAACCCAGGATCAAATCCAACTGGCTGCGACTATAAACCTTGGTCAGGATCAAATCCAACTGGCTACCACTATAAACCTAGGCCAGGATCAAATCCAACTGGCTACCACTATAAACCTAGGCTAGGTGCAACAGCTTGCAAGCCGCACAATAGCAATTAACTTATGCCTCAACATGAGCAGAGGCATCCCTCCTACTCTTCTAGCCAAGACACAACAGGTCATATATATACTCAATGAGATTTGAATCTTCATCTAGTGGGTTTCACCTAGCGAAACTTGCCATTAAACCCCATATCACTATATAAAGCACACCCAAAACTTAATTCATGGTTTTCTATTTAGTTAAGAGTGGGGAAGAAAATGTGTACCAATCATATTTTCCAAATTTGAAAAAGAATACCACGGTATAAAATTCAATATGAGAAAAAAATAGAAATTATATATTTTTCAAATATTTATAACAAGAATACTTTCTATATTCAGATTTCTGTTATCCGTAATGAATTAAGCAAAAGTATTTCAATATAAATCATATAAATCACATAAGAATACTTACTAAATTTGAAAAATAATACCAATGTATAAAATTTACTATAATTTAATATGGAAAAAATTCAAAATTATATGTTTTACAAACATTTATAAGTAGGAATTTATTATTTTGGGCAACTACAAACATACTATACTGTATTTTAATATGAAATTTATTGTTTTTCACAACTACATTTTTTTAACATGCAATTTATTGTTTACTATACCTTTCTTAATATACAAATTTCTATTTTTAATTTTTTAAATATTAAATTTGTTATTAACAATTTTTTTAAGATCTAAATTGTAATTTTAATATAGAAATTTCTTCTTTTAATTTTTAAATAAAAAAAAATTATAATTTTTAATTTTTAAAATATACATTTTATATTATCATATCTTTTACCAAAGTCCATCACAATTGTTTTAATATGCAATTATAATTTATATAACTTTATATATATATATATATATATATATATATATATATATATATATTAAATTTTATAAACGCTTACCCTATACCTATACCTATATCTATATCTATCTATCTATATATATATATATATTAAATTTTATATACTCTTACCCAATTTTCAATTTTTCAAGGAACGGAATAGGCTAGCCAATAAGTTAGAACTTGGTAATTATGACATAATTTACAAAATCTAAATATATTTAAAGGTTTGTGGTACTAGTGAAAGTCTGCGCCCCTTACTAACACCAGCTCATAATTCAAGGTGCAATGGTTTTCTTCAAATGACACTGATAGAGTCAGCTTTAGCAGTCAGTATGACTATCTCCATTGCTAGTTTGACCATTGAATTATGACGAAAAGAAATGTTTATAAAAAAACTGTATTATAAATGGATGAAACTTTTAAATGTTTCATCATAAACATGAAGCTAAAAACAAAAGTAAAAAATTCACTTAAAACGTCAATATTTTATCCATTTTTAACACAATAATTATTTTCATTATAAATTATAACTATGGAAATCTACATCCTAACTGAATTAAAATAGATTTTCTCACACATCGTCCATACCAATTTTTATCACCCAATTCTATATTGCTTTAAAAAAAACACAACAAAAGCATCTCCGTTCCGACTGTTCCTCCACAGAACATACAAACTCCTGGAAAAGGGGTTAACGAGATCATGATCTCCACAGAATATTCTATATTGACAAAATCTTGATCACCGACAGAGGTGACAACTAGGGTACAACGCAACGCCCTCTGAAATTTGCGAAAAGGCGTTAGATTTTGACCACTTAACACGGCAGTTCTTGGGAAAAAAATCTTGTTAAAGAAAAATGGGTGTTGAGTATTCCAAAGAAGCTCCAGCGTGTACCAGCTGCCAAAATACCTGGACAATGGTCTCAAACAATAAGTCCGGTTTGTGACAATATCTCCTTGGAAGGCGGTTCTGACAGGCGAGTGCCCAGAAAATCTTATTGAAAACAAAATATGCGGCCAAGTCTCCTCCGGCGCTTACCAGCTGCCAAAATAGCTGGAGAGTTGTCTCAAACACTAAGTGCAGTTTGGGATAATATCTTATCCCAAGGCAATTCCTACGGACCATTGCCTAATTCATCCATTTAGCTTTTAAATTTTAACATAACATGTCCAACATAGGTCTATCCAATGACTTTCTTTGTTTTTTGAAAAATTTTGATCATGAAAACCACGGTTATATTTTAATGGGAAGGGTTTAATTTATTTTAATTTTTCAAAAATAAGATTTTTTTGAAAATGAAAATTACAATAATAAAAATCATACATATTTTACATATATATAGTATATATAAACTTAGTATGAAAATTTTCAAAAAAGCAATTTATTATTATTTTATTTTATTTTAAGAGGAAACAACATTGCTCTTAGCTTTTAGGCCCACTCAAGTTATATTATATATATATATATATATATATATATATAGTGTGTCAAGTTGTGCACAGCGTAGACAAAGAATTTTATATAGAGAATAAAATTCTAGAGACACATGAATAAGTACACATAAACAATGTTGGTTCACCAGCAGTGTATATAGAAATCATATGGAGGAAATTTAATAGGACTAGTTACTCTTTCATCTCATGGACACCATTTTTCAAATACAATGAAACTATTTTTCTTTTTTATATGGTAATGGGCCCAATCATTCAAAAACTTATAACGAGTTCTTAAAAGAAATAGAAATATATATTATTTTTTGAATATCATTGGAATCTATAATTAAAAAAAAACAACAACAACAAAAAATTATTTAAAACATTTAATAACTCAATTTACATAAAATAAATATAACTTTCAAGAATTATAAGCCTAATGATTAGCACACATATGCATTATAATGCATGACAGCATCTCATATATATATATATATATGAATGACATACTTATTATTTAGTATTGAATTTTTTATAATAAAGATATCAATTTTGATCCTTAGTGCTTATTGTTGTGTCTTCATATTAAGTAGGCATAAAGAAGACATGAAGGTAATATTCATAAATGTGGGCAAGAATAGCAAGTAGTAAATGCATGCAAGCTATGTAGGCAGTAAATACAAATGGAGTAGGAAGTAAGAAGATTTGCTAGATACCATTTGTAAATCTGAACTCCAAGAGGATGGAGAGCTTATTTGAATTGGGATTGTATCTCCTCTTTGATCAACTAAAGGACTCACAACAACCAAATTTTTTGATCTGCAATGCCCTACTACTAAGATACAATTTCAATAAATAGGTGATGCAATGCCCTACTACTAAGATACAATTTCAATAAATAGGTGATATGTGGATGCATGAGCTCCATTTGCATAAAAATGATAACATTTCTTTTTTGAACTAGAAAAATTGTTAGCATTATTTTTTTTTTAAATGTTATAGTACATAGGAAAATGATTGATAAAGAAAAAAAATAAAAAGAACGATAAGTAGAATATGTTATGAAAATTTTGTGTCTTTCAATTGAAAAAAAACAATTTCCATTTTGAATTTGATAGATAAATTTTTTATTTTAATTTTCATTTACATTGGAAATAATTCTACACCTTTTCATGATGAGTTAAAAAGCTCTGGAAAAACAATGATAATTTCAAATTTAAAGCCTGATTATGATATACTAGAAAACTATTACAGCCTCCTAGATTTGAAGATCTAAATAAAATTAACATATTGAGCTCATAGAATTCATTAATTAGATCCAATCCATTACTTTAATTCCAAAGTAACTAGTAAGACAAAAAGAATCAGGTAAGTTTATATGAAAAATTAAAACAAGTGATCCACAATTTGATGAAGAGATGGCTTTCATCCATAGATATATAGATATATATATATAAAATAAAAAGGGATGTCAATCAATCTTTACACTTGGAAATTAAGTGATCATTTTTTTCAAATTATTTTGTAATGTAAATGAATTACTAAATATTGAAAAACATTTTTTTTTACCATACTAGTGAATCACTGATATTAAAATATTGTGAATAATTATGACATTTCTAATTATAAAGTATTTTATGCTTTTTATTTTATTTTTTTCATTAAGCATCTAAATATCTAAAAAAACATTGCATTATGTATTAAACTAACAAAATAGTCCATTTAATATAATTTTATTACTTTTTATTTTTTATGATAAGTTATAAAACCAATCTCGCAAAAAAATGGTAAACTCAAATATGGAAAGCTTTTGTAAATGAGCTTGTTAATAAGTGGAAGATCTTTAAATATCCAAATAAATATTTTTGCAAACATCATTTCCACATAAATAAAGGTGAAATATTAACCTCTAAGGGCACCCCCGATGATGGCCTCCCGCCTTTTCCAACGCAACTTAAGTGACAAGACTTGGTGCATTCAGTATGACAGCCGTTGGACTTTAATGTTGGTGTACGCTCCCCTGATATTTTTTTGGGGGTTCTGACTTGTAGCGCCGGTTAGGGTTTTCCACCTGCCGGTTTCCCTTATCCGGTCATTTGCCTTTTGTCAACCCTAGACTCGCTTGATTGCCATTTTCGCGTTTCACTGTGCTAAACCTCAGCTCCGCTCTGTGGGGTTTTTCCGCACCTCCGCCGCTCTGATTCCAACACTGTGTTCTATGGATGTTTTCGGTCCTCCGCCACTCTGGAAGTAGGGTTACAACGACTATGGCGACACCGGCCGCTCCTGCACTGTAATAATCTTTTAGCTTGCTGTTTGTTAAGTAGTCTCTGTCATTTAAATGCTGGTTCTTGCTGGTTAATTTGTGAGTTTGTCTTGTGACAGGGTCTCCGCCAATCTATTGCGCTTCAACTCTGCTACTAAGGTAGGCTATGGTTCCATGCTAAAACTTGATTGCCACTTCTCGTTCAGACCCTAATGCCCTCGCTCCTTGTCTTCAGTGTTATAATGATTATTTTGCTTTACGATCATGCTTCCTCAACTCTAGGTGAGGTCCCGCATTTCATAGCTCGTTCATTTGCTGTTTCTAATAGTTGTTTTGTGACTGCAATTGGTATTAACCTGTCTTCATTCCATTTGCAGGTTGCTCGAGGTAGCTGGTCTCCGTTGCTTGACACTCTCTGCGGTCTCTGGCAATCGTTCGAACCCTCCCAGTCCTTTTCTACGGGTAGGGTCTTTCCGTATTAGCTTGACTGTAACTCTGTAGAGGTTCTGAGACTTCGTTTTATAATAGTTTGTCACCTGAGCGGTGAACAAAAGTGCTTCTCCCGACTGTGTAACTCTTCTGTTGTTCTGTACACTTGTCTTCGTTATCGAAACTCTCATTCGGTAATACTGGTGTTTGGTTATTTGAAACCCTTGTTCTGTAATGTTAATAGTTGGTTGTTTGGAACCCTCGTCCAGTAATGTTGGTGCTTGGTTATTTGAAACCCTCGTTCGCACCGACTCTGTTCGGGTGCTTCCTCGTTGTGGCAACTCTTTAGCTTTGTTCGGTTGTATCGTTCTTTTGGTTGAAAACTCTGTTTCGAAGCTCTGTTTCGAATGAGCTTTTCTAATGGAGCGTGAGACGCTCAGGACTGTGGTATACTGATTGGTAGCCTGCGTTCGCAATTATTCGTTTTCCTTTGTCTGGAAGTGATCTTTGCAGCAGCGCCCTGCTCTTCCTGTGAATACTTGTTGTCTTTGTTATTTCAACGTAATTTAGTTACACAGAACATATATATATTGATGCATGAGATTAATTTGTACAGTGGTGCTTCAATTGATCAAAACAAATTTTTTATTTCAAATGACTGTATATTATTTTCTCTGTTTGAGGAATCCCTACACTATTTTGCTTTTCCCTTTTTAATCTCTCGGAGGCATAACTGTTCTTCTGTTCAGGTTGAACTGTCCCAACCAGAATTGTGTAACTGTCCACCAGTTTCTTTTACAAAGCTGTTGGTTAACCATTAATTGTTCCTAACTAATACAATTTATATTCTGTGGCTTCTATGGTTCTAATGACCCTCCGATAAAAATGCTAATTTACTGTTAACCTATTTTACTGTTAACTAATTCCTAATTAAAAAGAAACAGTTCACAATTTGTAATTGCCATGGTCCTAACGACCTTCTGGAAAATAAAACAAATAATAAAGAAAAGTAAAATAATTGACAAGTCTAACAACCTGTCCAGCTATGCATGTATGATTGTTTGTTCCTGTCTCTCCACAAGACCGTCAACCACCTTCTGTCTCCTCGGAGCTGGATGCTCCTGCATCAGGCTCCCAGGGTGGCAAAAAGTCATGGCTCCGTTCCATGAGGTCGTCGACAGAATAGCCTGCTTTCTGTATCTGCGCTGCGTTAAGCCATGAACTGTCCTCTATCGGACGGTTCTTCCATTTGACCAAATACCGCAAATACTCCTTCCTGCGTGTGCGCTTAGCTACCTGTGTGTCTAGAATCCCTTCGATCTCAAGGGGTGGTGCCATTGGCATCTATCTCGTCCATGAATCTCCTTCACAATTGGTGTCCCGCGGTGGCTTTGCTGCTGTATTATCTACTGAGTCAGTGACATAAGGAAACAGATCTGCCACGTTAAAAATAGGGGAAATACCGATCCCTGGTGGCAACTGTAGTTCATAGGCGTTTGCGGAAAATTTGCGAATGATTTTACAGGGCCCGATTTTCTTAAATTTTAGCTTGTTGTACTCTCGTTTTGGAAACCGTTCCTTACGTAAGTACGCAAGGACTTCATCTCCCACATTGAACTGAACTTCCCGACGCTTTGTATCGGCTCGCTGTTTATACCTCTGACTGTTGTCCTGTAATTTCAGTTTGACCTGTTCATGTAAGTTACTCATTGGTTGGGCGAAATCTTCCCCATCAGCGCTTCGTTTCTCAAGTTTCCCCAAATCTCGTAATTCATGCACTCCTCGCGGATGCATGCCGTACAAAATCTGGAACGGACTGTATCCTGTGTTGCGATTAGGGGAATCGTTGTATGCGAATTCCGCCTGAGCAAGTACACGGTCCCAAGTCTGGGAGTTTTCACCTGTTAAACTCCGAAGTAAATTTCCCAGACTTCGGTTTACTACCTCCGTCTGACCATCAGTCTGCGGATGATAAGCGGAGCTGAACTGCAACTGTGTATTCAACTTTTTCCACAGAGTTCTCCAAAAATGACCGGTGAACTTTACATCTCTGTCAGAGATAATGGATCTTGGAAGTCCATGCAACTGAACGATCTCAGTAAAGAAAAGATGTGCTATAGAAGTAGCATCGCTCGTTTTCTTGCATGGTACAAAGTGTGCCATTTTTGAAAATCGGTCTACCACAACCATTACTGAATCAAAACCTCGTTGTGTCTTTGGCAAACCCAGTACAAAATCCATACTAACTGAATCCCATGGTCGGCTAGGGATGGGTAATGGAAAATAAAGACCAGTGTTCTGACTGTGACCCTTTGCCAGTTGACAAATTTTACATCTACTCACATACCTCTGCACATCCCGCTGCAACTTTGGCTAGAAATAATAATGCCGTACCTGAGCAATCGTTTTGTCGATACCGAAATGTCCAGCCAGACCCCCACTGTGTTTTTCCTGTATAATGTTTTCCCGCATAGAACAGTTGGGAATACACAACTGTCCTCCCTTAAATAGCAATCCTTCCTGTAGATTATAGTCTAGCCACATGCTATTATTTCGTAACAGCGGGTTTTGGCAAGCCTCATAGGCCTCCCTAAATTCAGTATCAGTCTGATACAGCTCCTTTAAGTGTTCAAAGCCCAAAACCTGCATCGTGCTCTCCTGTAGAAGCAATTTTCTTCTACTCAATGCATCTGCCACCTTATTTGCTTGCCCACTAATGTGCTTTAATACAAATGTAAAATTCTGCAAGTACTCAACCCAAGCTGCATGCTTATGGTTTAATTTATGCTACTGCATAATGTACTGCAATGCAGAGTTATCAGTAAAAAAAACAAACTCGTTATCTAACAGATAATGTCGCCAATGTTTCAAAGCTTGCACAATTGCGTAAAACTCCTTGTCGTAGGTTGAGTATTTTTGCCTGCACTCGTTTAGCTTTTCACTGAAATAAGCAACCGGTCTGTCCTCCTGACTAAGGACTACCCCAATGGCTGTACTACTGGCATCGCAACGAACTTGAAAAAGTTTGTTGAAATCAGGCAGTCTTAATATTGGTCTTTCAGTAATCTTCTTTTTCAAAATCTGAAAACTATTTTCTGCTGCTTCAGTCCAGTGAAATGGCTGATTCATCTTCTTGATCATGTCCAACATCGGTGCGCAAATCTCGCTGAAATTTCTGATAAACTTCCTGTAAAAACTGGCTAGTCCGTGGAAACTTCGGACTTCAAATAAACTTTTCGGAGAAGGCCAGCTAACTATAGC
>APFE031660708.1:12070-66243 GCA_000404065.3 Pinus taeda
TGAGAGAAAGCTTATGTAAATTTTCATTCTTTGATTAATAAATTGCCTGAAGTGGCCACGTTGGCTCAGGCCGTGGACTGTTTCCCTCTTTGAGGGTTTTAACCACATCAAAAATACTGGTGTATTGATTTGAGATCTGGTTGTGAGTGGTGTCCTTTTGGTGTTCTTTCTGAGGAACTTACCCTGTAAATTCCTATAGTGTAACCCCTTATTGTGATTAGTACAACCCCCTTATTATATTTTTGTGCCCATGTAATCCCCATATTGTTATTATTGTGCCCCATAGAAGCCCAATGTTGTTATTAATGTTCCCTTACATTATTATTGTTATGTCGGCACTGATTATATTATGACCCCTTATACTCCTATATATAGAAAGGAGGTCTTGTCATTTGTATCATTCAAGAATTGTTTATTTGTGTAATGTAAAGGAGGTTTCCCCCTCGAAGAGGCTTATTTCTAAGGTGTTGATCTATCTTTTCTATCTTTTTGTGAGCTGGTTTCATAACACTCTATCTGACCATCTATCTGAGGATGGTAGGAAGTGCTGGAATGGATTTGGGTACCCAGTCCTGCAAAGAGAGCTTTCTAGAAAACGGATGTAAATTTTCATCCCTATCAAACATCAATACTCAAGGTATCCCATGTAGGCGGAAGATTTATTTCATAAATATGTTTGAAATCTCCACCGTTTTATAGGTGGATTTTACAAGAATGAAATCAGTGGTCTTCCCAGATTGTCTACAACCACCATGATTGAGTCGTGTTCTTTTTTGGTACGAGGTAATCCAGTGATAAAGTCTAGAGTGATGGTCTCCCATTTCCATTCTAAAATGGGTAGCGGTTGCAACATACCCACAATATGTTGATGTTCTGCTTTCACAAATTGGCACTCTAAGCACTTAGATAAATACTCAGCCACATATTTTCGTAAGCCGGGACAGAAATAACTTTTCTTAATCGCATAATACAATTTTTGGTATCCTAGGTTAGCGGCATAAGGTTTCCTATGAAACTCATCTAATAACATATGCTTCATGGAATTTTGGTTAGGAATGTAAATCATATTTCTGAATGTTAACATTTTATCATAATTAATTGCATACTCACATTGTTTCCCTCTTACTTGAGCTTCAGAAGCTTGTTGCCATAAGAATGCATATTCTGGATCCTTGATGGATTCCTCTTGGATTGTTATGAAACTAACTCACAAAAAGATAGAAAATATAGATCAACACCTTATAAATAAGCCTCTTCGAGGGGGAAACCTCCTTTACATTACACAAATGAACAATTATTGGATGATACAAATGACAAGGCCTACTTTCTATATATAGGGGTCTAAGGGGTCATAATATAATCAAAGTCAAGATAACAATAATAATGTAAGGGCACAACAATATCAATAGTGGGCTTCTATGGAGCTCAATAATAACAATATGGGGACTGCATGGGCACAACAATATAATAAGGGGGTTGCACTGATGGGGCCAGCCCACGTAATACACCTCCAACATATTCTGAGGCGGGAGTACAATGACAGTTAATAAGGAACAGAGGTTTTTATTTATACAAATCAGTTCACCGGCGCTTGAATTTAATGATGGGGGTTGTGATTGGTACGCTTGTCTCTAGTCGTTTGACAACTATCCCTCCTTGGGATTCCTCAATCCTGCCTTGGTATGGGTGTTTTCAAACTCGCACCCAAGTCTTTCACTCTGTCATTCTCCCAGTTCTGTGAGCTATGCGCTCTTGGCAGTTCTTCGTGGTTTCCTTATGGAACTTTGTGGTTGCATTCCCCTGGTTCAAGACTTCGACCTAGAAATCTCTCCCGCTCATCTGTCAAGGGTTGTATCTATCTGGTGGGTTCGGTTATTTTTTTGTTTGTGCTAAGTTTCGGTTGTTGTTATGTGCTGGTAACTAGCTATCGCGTCTCTGCGTTCCCTTCTACTTGGTATGCAGTTCTAGTGCTTGTGCTCCCCACAGTTGTTGTGGTCGTTTACTGGTTGTGCTGCTTCTAGTGATAGACCTTTGGTTCCAAATCGACTTTCCACAGGTCTGGCAGAAGGTAGTGTCAAGCTTCTTCGGTTTCTCCGTCACTCATAGGGTAAGTTCACCCGTTCCCTGCTATCATTACCTGTTCATTTTTTCCACAGTTAACTGATGTTTCGGCTCCTCGTGAGCAAGGGAACCTGGTGGGACTATTACGGCTGCAGCTTGCCTTCGTCAGGTAAGAACTAAGTTTCGCTTATTTTGCTATGCTGTGAATCCTCGTTCCTTTACACTGTCGATACTTTTATTGTTTGCTTTTCGTTGTTGCAGGTATGACTGCCCGAGGGTTTCTGCATCCGACAATCTAGCTGCTCCAACTAGACACGGGTAGTGTCACTCTTCGTTTTCTGTTCGACCTTAGTCTTTGGTTGTTAGGGTCTGTGTAGTTATGATTTTCTGGTCGTTGTCTATATACAGTCTCGTTGTAGGTTGTTGGGGCTCTTACTCTGTCTGGTCGTCGTAGTGGGTCGAGGGTTCTAACCCTCTGTCATGCTCAAATCCGCTTGGTCATAGGCATGGACAATGTAATTATGGAACTAGTCTGTTTCTCTTTTGTTCCGAACAAAATATATATATATATATATGTATAAATGAACCAAAATACTAATTTCTTGTTTGGATTAAATTATATATGGGATTATTATTGGTTATTCGTTCGCATACCTGGCGATTTCTAAATTTTGGTTGCTTGTTTGGGCTCGCTAGTTCTGTCTCTTTGTTGTTCAATTATGTCTGTGGTATTGGGGACTGTATGTTTGGCTTCCACTGCATGTTCTGTTGACTTGTTCGTAACATGTCTACTTCCATTCAGTTTATAAATTCGTTATGACATCAATCGTTTCATAAGTCTGTAGTAAAACCACCAACAAACTATCCTGTACATATGAAAATGTAATTTCATACAATTTAGATGGTCCTTTGGACGTTGGATAGGAAAATGTGCACAGAAATTATAATTCCTTTTTTTTTCTTTGTTCCTCTCCCAACCAAACCTTTACATTGTGTTCTGTTCCTCTTTTAAAAACACTATTAGGAAACTGTTATTAATGGCTGTTAGTTATGCTCGATCAGTTACATCAGTTATTTCTTGTACAGAACTTTTCATTGTCGTTCAACAATTTTTTTATAAAAGGTGAATTAATTGTTTAAAACAGTGACACTAACTAATCCTACTGTTCCTAATTACTGTTTACTAATTTAACTTAGACAACTCAATGAAATAAAAGTAAAAGATAAAAGATACAAGCAAGTTATCCATTTAGTAAGTGTACTCCTCCGTCCCCTTTAGAGACCATGTCGCCTTCATTTTGTCTTTGTCCTGTCAGCCAGATGCTCCTGCATCAGGCTCCCGGGGTAAGAGAAAATCATGGCTCTGTTCCATGAGCTCCTCCACAGAATAACCAGTCTTCTGTATCTACACCGCGTCGAGCCACGAACTGTCTTCAATTGGACGGTTCTTCCACTTGATGAGGTACCTGCGTGTCTTCTTGGCTACCTGGGTATCGAGAATCCCCTCAATCTCATGGGACTGAACTAAAGGCATATGCCTCATCCAAGAACTGTCTCCAACTTGGGTATCCCATTCTGGCCATACCACACTGTCGTCCTCTACGTTGGCAGTTTATGGGAACAGGTCCACCACATTGAAAATCGGTGATATGCCTATATCAGGTGGCAGCTGGATTTCATAAGCGTTGGCTGAGAACTTACGCAAAATCTTGCAGGGACCAATATTTTTAAATTTTAATTTATTATATGCGCCCTTAGGGAATCGTTCTTTGCACAAGCGTGCAAGGAACTCATTGTGGAGTACTAAAGAAGGTATGTTTTTTATGATTATTTCAACGTCTTTCATTAGAACTTACAAACCTTTTTGCATCATGAACTCGGAAAACGATAAAGAATTGTAATAAAACATGTGAGATTAATATGCAAGACGAAAACGCTGACAATTGTCATTTCCTTATGCAGGAAGGAGGAAAAACGAGAAGTTGTCGTTCCAAAGGAAAGGACAAGGACGGGTTAACTGTTGTCCCTTTGAAGGGAGACTGTATGCAAACAAGGCAAAGCAAATCAAAGCGAATTAGCCCGGGAAAGGAAGTGGAGATATCAGCTCGGTGCAGGAAAGAAAAAAATGACTGAGGACTAACGATTCGGCGAATCCCTCAGGATCCTTGATCCTGAGGGATCGCTGTTTTATCTATTTCTGCACTTAGATATCTCCGTCGTCACCCTTATAAAAGGGGCAGCATTGTTAGCTCGGCAGAGAGGAGAGAGTTAGATATTGTTATGCTTTTATGTAATTTCTTTTAAGATCAAAATTTTGATCATCGAGTCTCGCTAAGAACTGCTCTACTATAATTTTACTTGATGCATTAATACAAACTTGGTTACTATTTCATCTTTGAGTCTGGAATAACTTCAAGCGGTGTACCCCTGGAGGCTAAGGGCCCGGCCCTAGAGGACACTTGCTCTTGTACCATTACGTTTGGTTTTCGCGTGGTTTGCTTATCAACATTATTTGGTAATCTGATGTGTTTTGTAAGTTTACATCACATGCTCTGTTATGCTTAAATTACTAAGGTTTCTGAAGATAGAACTATTGTATTGACTCTGCATCCTAAGCACTATTCTTTTAGGTGTTGATAGAATACTGCTAGTCTTTACAGAATATTGTTGTTGTTCCATTACAAAGCCTTTGTGCTGTGCACTTGTTCATTAACATTATTGAATTCATCTTGGAAGTCATGCAATTGTTGGATTTATGAACAATGTTGTTCTATTTTGAAATGCAGTCGTATTCTTTCTAACTGAGGTGATAACTAGATCAGATTACTATTTAAGTGTGTTGTGTGTATATATGGTTTTCAAGCGCTGTTCCATAATTTATCAGTAATCAGTGTTGTTACATTTGACTGTGTTATTCAATCCACCCCTAAGAGTGAAGGATTTCCATTAATGCATTTGATCTGATAGACTAAGACGTTACTGTTTGTTAGACTTAGTTGTTGTTCTATTTCTTAATTGTTGTTCCATTTCAGACTTGTTGTTCCATTTTAGGTTTGTTGTTCCATTTTAGATTTGTTGTTCCATTTCAGATTTGTTGTTCGATTTCTTAATTGTTGTTCCATTTCTTATCTGTTGTTCCATTTCTTGTTGTTGGTGTGAAGAACGATCTCAGGCTGTAGTGAGCATTGACATCTACTGTCCGGCTCCCAGTTCCATGATCTGTTCTCTGATTTCCTTTTTCATCAGTTTCCAAAGGGATGGGTTAATGCTACCGAACCCTACACTGATAAATTGCTTAGTTTTTTGAATGTGTGATTTAATCTTTTGAAGTAGTTAAGTTGTAAACAAGCATCCGTTTACTTTTGTATTTTCAAACACTGTGCTACTAGCATTACTCTGGAAAATGACAACCTCAGACTAAGACACTCTTTGAAATAACAAAATGTTCCCGGATTGAAATATTAATGTGAGGTAATTAGAGGTGAAAGAGACCCTTTTTATATCTCCACACTCATCTCCAACATTAAATTGGACTTCTCTCCGCTTTGAATCTGCTTGCTGCTTATATTTCTGCACACTGTCCTGCAACTTTAATTTTACCCATTCGTGTAGTTCACTCATCGCTTCAGCAAAATCTTCTCCATCCACACTTCTCTGTTCCAATTTTCCAAAATCTTGCAGTTCATGTATTACCCGAGGATGCATGTCATACAAGATTTGAAATGGGTTGTGTCCGGTGCTAAGATTTGGCGAATTGTTATAAGCGAATTCAGCCTGAGCGAGAGCACGATCCCATAGTTGTGAATTTTCCCCAGTCAAGCTACGTAAAAAATTTCCCAAACTCTTGTTCACCACTTCCGTTTGTCCATAAGTCTGTGGATGATACGCAAAACTGAAATTCAACTGTGTGCCCAACTTTTTCCACAGGGTGTGCCAAAAGTGTCCTATGAATTTTACATCCCTGTTAGAAACAATAGATCTGGGTAGGCCGTGTAATCTAACAATCTCTGTGAAAAACAGGTGAGCTACATAAGTGGCATCACTAGTTTTTCGACAAGGGATAAAATGCGCCATTTTTTAAAGTTGGTCAACCACCACCATCACTGAGTCGTATCATCGCTACGTTCTAGGTAGTCCCAAGACAAAGTCAATGCTGATTGAGTCCCATGGCCTGCTTGGAACAGGTAGTGGTGTGTAAAGTCTTGTATTTTGACTATGTTCCTTTGCTAGCTGGCATACTTTACACCTGTTCACATACCGTTGTACATCCCTGTGCATCCTGGGCCAGTAATAAAAGTGTCCTACTCTAGAGTTTTATCTATGCCAAAGTGACTGGCTAGACCCCCGCTATGTTTCTCCTACACAATGTTTTCTCTCATCGAACAGTCTGGGATACATAATTGTCCTCCTCTAAATAATAGTCCCTCCTGTAGGTTGTAGTCCAACCATGGGCTTGTATTTCTCAATACGGGATTTTGGCAGGCTTCAAAGGCTTCCTTGAAGTATGTGTTGGTCTGGTACAAATCCTTTAAGTGTTCGAATCCCATCACCTGTATTGTACTTTCTTGTAAGAGAAAAGCTCTTCTGCTCAAGGAATATGCCACTTTGTTGGCTTGCCCACTGATGTGCTTTAGCATGAAGGTGAAGCTCTGCAGATACTCTACCCATTTGGTGTGCTTATGGTTTAACTTGTGCTGTTGCATTATATATTGCAGCGCTGAATTATCAGAAAACAACACGAACTCGTTGCCCAGCAGGTAGTGTCTCCAATGCTTAAAGCTTGGACCACGGCATAAAATTCCTTGTCATACGAGGAATATTTCTGCCTGCTCTTGTTCAGTTCCTCACTGAAGAATGCGACCGGTTTGTCCTTCTGACTGAGCGCAGCGCCAATTGCTGTCCCACTTGCATCGCATTGAACCTGGAAAAGCTTGTTGAAATCTAGTAGCCTTAGAATTGGCCTCTCTGTAATCTTCCGCTTCAAAAGCTAAAAGCTATTCTCTGCTACTCGGGTCCAACAAAAGGGTTGACTGGCCTTTTTGATGGTGTCTAGCACCGGTGCACAGATTTCACTAAAATTCCTAATAAACTTTTGATAAAAGCTCGCCAATCCATGAAAGCTACGTGCCTCAAACAAGCTCTTCGATGACGGCCAATTGACGATCGCGGCGATATTTTCTGGATCCATCTTCAATTCATTTTCCGTGATTACAAACCCCAAATAAATTAGTTCTTTCTTCAGGAAAGTACATTTCTTCAGGTTCATCAGCAGTTTGTTCTGCTGTAACTTCTCTAGCACTCTCCGAACATGTTGAAGGTGTTCTCCCTTCATTCTACTAAAAATCAAAATATCGTCAAGATAGACTATCATAAACTTGCCAATAAATTCTTTTAACATCTCATTCATCAACCTCATAAAATTACTAGGAGCGTTGCTCAAACCGAACGACATGACTAGCCACTCGTACAGTCCTTCATTGGTCTTGAAGGTTGTTTTCCACTCGTCTCCTTCTCTGATCCTGATCTGATGATAACCACTTTTCAGGTCAATCTTCGTGAAATAAGCTACCTCGCTGAGACAATCCATCATATCATCCATTTTGGGTAAGGGAAATCTGTATTGAATGGTGATTTTATTAATAGCTCGTGAGTCCATACACATCCGCCATTCTCCACCCTTTTTTGGCGCGAGTACTGTTGGCACCGCACAAGGGCTCAAAATTTCTCTGATCAGTCCCTTGTCTAGCAACTCTTGCACCTATTTTCGGATCTCTTTGTTATCCTTCGGACTCATTCGATATGCTGCTTTATTTGGTAGGCTGGCTCCTGGTATGAAATCGATTTGATGGCTAATACTCCTTTTGGGAGGTAACTTGTCCGGTAAGTCATCAACTACAATATCCTTGAATTCCCCTACCATCTCATGAATCTCTGCAAGCAATTCAGACTTTTCTGTGTGCAACAACACAGTCCTAGCTCTCCTCACGACAACATAGTTCACTTCATTCTCCTCAATCTGTTTAATAAACTGTTTTTCACCTACTAATAAAGCTTTAGTTCCCTCGCTTCTGTTGTATCCTCCTCTCCGATGGGTACAAGCGTATGCTTGACTCCATCTTTCACCAATTTGTAACAATTCGTTTTCCCATCATGCACCACCCTCCGATCATACTGCCACGGTCTCCCCAGCAGTATGTGGCACACTTCCATTGGCATGATATCGCAGAAAACCTTGTCCTGGTACTTGCCAATGTGAAATTCGACCTCGCACTGTTCATCAACTAATAGATGGTGGCCTTTCTGCAGCCTTGACACCTTGTAAGGTGTGGGATGCTTAAGTCACATCAATCCTAGCTTCTCCACCATCTCAGTGGCAACCAAATTGTTTGTACTCCCACTATCTATGATCAATTTGCAGCACTTCCCGTGTGATTTGCAAACTGTTCGGAACAGTGCCTTCCATTGGATCTACTCGGCAGTTTCCTTGGCTGGCTTTAGTAGCACCTTATTGAGGATCAAAGCCTCTCACATTTCCACCACATTTTCCACCTCCTATGGCAGTGCTTCAGCTTCCTCAGGTTGTGCCACAAATGTTCCCCTCTAGCTAGCTTGCTCTGCTTCTGGGCATTCGAAGGATCTGTGCCCCCACTTATGGCACCTGTAACACTGGAAGTTAGCTCCCCTTCCTCGGTCATTCCCTCTTCCTCACTGATATGGCCAACCTCCTCTCGTGATATCTCCCTTCTCTGTCGTTCCTGAAGTCCTGGAGCTGTTGCCCCCTTCACTGTTACTGGCAGTTCTCCCTCTGCCGTAGGATTGTCCTCGTCCTCTTCCATTTCTTCGTCCTCTCCTGTTGTTCTGTTTTATATTAATCTTTTCCTCCACCTTTACAGCACTCTGAAAGGCTTCTTCTATGTTCTGCAGAGAAAGAATATTGATTTCATCCAGTATTTCCAGCCTCAACCCATTCACATATCTCGCTGTCTTCTCGGGAGTATCATCAGTATAACCAGCCCTCAAGTTTACACGATAAAACTCTTTTGTGTATTCTTTTACGGTCATAGCCTTCTATCTTAAATTTTGTACTCGTCTGTAAATTTCAACCTAATCATCTTTAGGCAGGAATCTTCCCTTCAGCTTTTCCACCATCCTTGGCCACTTCTTTATCGGTTGTTTGTTCATTCTCCTTCTGTCTGCTTGGACACTATCCCACCATAAAGTGGCATGTCCCTTTAATTTGGTTGCAGCTAATTTGACTCTTTTTCTTCACTGATCTCTTATTTTTCAAAATACTTATCTAACTCACTTATCCAGTCCAGTGGAACATCTACAGATAGACTGCCATCATAGTTAGGAATCTCCGGCTTGGGTTTGTTGCTGGCTAGCAATACTGATTTCAACAGTCTTATCTCTGGGGCTTCTTCATCTGATCCGTCTGTAGCAGCTGCTGCCTCTTCCTCACTATTGTCCCCAAGTTCCGGGTCTCTTCTCCTTCCTGCCTCCACTGCTTCTAAGCAAGCAGTAAGGGCCCTTAATTCTTCCCTCAATCCCTCGTCTGCTACTCTGCGCCCACCTCGTCCACATCCTCGTCTTTGAACCTCCATATTTCGTTTCCTTCAACTCCTTGCTCTGATACCACATGATGGGGCCAGCCCACATAATACACCTCCAACGTATTCCGAGGCGGGAGTACAGTGACAGTTAATAAGGAACAGAGATTTTTATTTATACAAATCGGTTCACCGACGCTTGAATTTAATGATGGGGGTTGTGGTTGGTACGCTTGTCTCTAGTCGTTTGACAATTGTCCCTCCTTGGGATTCCTCGAGCCTACCTTGGTATGGGTGTTTTCAAACTCACGCCGAAGTCTTTCACTATGTCATTCTCCCGGTTCTGCGAGCTATGCGCTCTTGCCGGTTCTTCGTGGTTTCATTATGGAACTCTGTGGTTGTGTTCCCCTGGTTCAAGACTTCGACCTGGAAATCTCTCCCGCTCTTCCGTCAAGGATTGTATCCGTCTGGTGGGTTCGGTTCTTTTTCTATTTGTGTTAAGTTTCAGTTGTTGTTATGTGCTAGTAACTAGCTGTCGCGTCTATGCGTTCCCTTCTACTTGGTATGCAGTTCTGGTGCTTGTGCTCCCCACAATTGTTGTTTTCGTTTACTGGTTGTGTTGCTTCTAGTGATAGACCTCTGGTTCCAAATCGACTTTCCACGGGTCTGGCAGAAGGCAATGTCAAGCTTCTTCGGTTTCTCCGTCACTCACAGGGTAAGTTCGCCCGTTCACTGCTATCATTACATGTTCCTTTTTTCCACAGTTAACTGATGTTTCGGCTCCTCGTGAACAGGGGAACCTAGTGGGACTGCTACGGCTGCAACTTGCCTTCGTTAGGTAAGAACTAAGTTTCGTTTGTTTTTCTATGCTGTGAATCCTCGTTCCTTTACACTGTCGATACTTATATTGTTTTCTTTTCGTTGTTGCAGGTATGACTACCCGAGGGTTTCTACGTCCGACAATTTGGCTGCTCCATCTGGACACGGGTAGTGTCACTCTTCGTTTTTTGTTCGACCTTAGGCTTTGGTTGTTAGGGTCTGTGTAGTTTTGGTTTTCTGGTCGCTGTCTATATACAGTCTCGCTGTAGGTTGTCGGGGCTCTTACTCTGTCTGGTTGTCATAGTGGGTCGAGGGTTCTAACCCTCTGTCGTGCTCAAATCTGCTTGGTCATAGGCATGGACAATGTAATTATGGAACTAGTCTGTTTCTCTTTTGTTCCAATGAACCAGAATACTAATTCCCTGTTTGGATTAAATTATATATGGGACTATTATTGGTTATTCGTTCACATACCTGCTGATTTCTAAATTTTGGTTGCTTGTTTGGGCTCGCTTGTTCTGTCTCTTTGTTGTTTAGTTATGTACGTGGTATTGGGGACTGTATGTTTGGCTTCCACTCCACGTTCTGTTGACTTGTTCGTAACCTGTCTGCTTACGTTCAGTTTATAAATTTGTTATGACATCAATCGTTTCATAAGTCTGTGAGTAAAACAACCAACAAACTATCCTGTACATATGCGAATGTAATTTCATACAATTTAGAAGGTCCTTTGGACGTTGGATACGAAAATGTGCACAGAAATTATAATTCCTTTTTTTTCTTTGTTTCTCTCCCAACCGAACCTTTACATTGTGTTCTATTTCTCTTTTAAAAGCACTGTTAGGAAACTGTTACTAACTGCTGTTAGTTATGCTCGATCAGTTACATCAGTTATTTCTTGTACAGAACTTTTCATTGTCCTTCAAATTTTTTTTTATAAAAGGTGAATTAACTTTTTAAAAGAGTGACACTAACTAATCCTACTGTTCCTAATTACTGTTTACTAATTTAACTTAGACAACTCAATAAAATAAAAGTAAAAGATAAAAGATACAAGCAAGTTATCCATTTAGTAAGTTTACTGCTCCGTCCCCTTCAGAGACCATACCGCCTTAATTCTGTCTTTGTCCTGTCAGCCAGATGCTCCTGCATCATGCACTAATAACAATGAGGAGTTACACTAGTATTATACAGACCTAACATGCCCCTCTCCTTCAAAAAGTGTTGTCCTCAACGCTTGAGTAGCTCTAGATGCTTCTATATAAAATTCTCGTCCTCCCGTGTGGAATCTTCAACAGGTAAGTTCTTCCACTTGATGAGATACTTTGAAATTGATTAATTTCGTATCTATCAGGTTCTTTTATCAATGATTGCTTCAATCTCCAATATGATTTTTCCTTCCTCGTCAAGTTCCAGCAATATTGTTTGAAATGGGAGCTTGTCACCTATAACCTTCTTTAAGCATGAAACATGGAAAAATAGGGGCACTCAGGAAGATGCAGGTGTTGGGCCATTAATATGCCATTATTATTATCACTTTTGAACGCTTATTCCACCCACCTCTACTCTTCTTTATCATGTCATTTTTCATGGTTTATCATATAATTCCATCTTATAATGATTTATGTTCTTATGGAAATATATTATTTATTCCCCTTTATTTTTAATAGATTGATGATTATGCATGATTTTATCAATGATGGTTTATTGATAAGTTGGTTGTAACATTACTCACCATTTTTAGCCTCCAAGATTTTTTCCAGATTGAAGATTTGATCATTAAATGTGTCAACTCAGAAATTCGTTGGAATAAAAAGCAACGATTTTGTATTGAACGTTTTGGGCAAATGGAGAAGAATCTGGAAAATCGGAAACATGGGTTTTGTCTAGAACAGACCAAATTAGTTTGAAAATGAGTAGTTTTCCCAAATTCGGTCTATATTGAGAGAAACGGAAGGTTCTTTGAAGACATTTTTCTTAGATTCGTTGTGTGGCCGTTTTCCAAATTATCCCAGTTGTAATGCCAAATTCGACCTATTCTTATTGAATGATTGATGGAGAGATATTCCAGATATGATCTTGCTTATCAATTTGTTGAAAACAATCCAATTTTGTAATAGAAATCATGTTGTAACCATCTCTGTTGTAACTGCTCTCTGCTCTCTATATTTAAATGAAAACAAAGATCAGAGAAGGGGATTCAGGATGCAAGATGTAGACTGGAGGATTCATGATTCATGACAGATGATTAGAAAGAGAATTAGATGGATTGTTAGATTAGAGATAGATGGGGTAGGATAGGAGGAATGGGAGAATTACTATTGAGAAACTGTAACTGTTATTGTTGACTTTCATTGTTGAAGCAGAGAACAAAACTACTGTAATGTTTATGCAATGATTAATATATAAAAACAGTTGCAGTCCCTTGCATCTCCTGGAGTAATCACAGCAGTGCGTCCCTGGAGGCTAAGGGCCTAGCCTTGGTGGATTCACTTGCTGTTCGTGTACCATTCCTTTACGATTTCTTCCATGTGATGGTTTGGTTTCATTTCTATTTATTGTAGTCGCATCGCTTTACTATTTCGTATTGCCAAACTTAATGAATTGCTCTGTTTTCTATGATGTAATTGAAACGTGTTGTTGTTCACTTCCATCATAACAAGATAATTGTTTTATGTAAATATATTGTTATGCTGTTCATTTTAATCACAGAGCTTCACTATTCATTTTAGTAACTTAACTTTGTTGTTCGTTACAGATTGTTGTTAATTTAGCTTTGTTGTTGTTCATTTCCATTAATTTAGTGTTGTTGTTCATTTCCGGTAAATTAGCTTTGAGCTTTGTTGTTAGCTCTTTCACACAAGGATTTGTTTTTGCCTTTTAAATGTTATTGCAGCAAGTGTGTTTGTTCCATTTCTGTAAGCAACATTATTGATTTATCATTTCTAGTTTACTGCTTTAGTGTGGATTGTAAGATCAACAACTGTAAAAGACATTGGCTATCACTACTTAGGTTCTCATATTGTGGATCTTGTTTATGTTTGATTTCATTTGCATCAGTTAACAGAGGAAAGAGTTATTGCTATTGCATCCTCGACTGATGATTATTTGAGTAAATGATTTAGTTACAGAGCATTTGAGTTTCTTTCCATTACAATTAGATTTTATTTCCAGCATTCATTTACCTTTGAATTTTAAAGCACTATACTGCAAAACACTACTCTTGAGTAAATAGCCGCCTCAGACTGAGTACACTCTTGAGATAAAAAATATTCCCTGGGTTGACAATTAATGTGAAGATAATTAGGAGTTAAAAAGACACCTTTTATCGCTCAACATTTTGGCACCGTTGCCGGGGAGAGTGTAGCCATTTATAAAAAGTAGTGTGAATCTGATGAGTGTCTGCTAGGAGAGAATTGGGTATTAAAAACGGAAGGTAAGAACCTGCATACGGAGCATGTAACAACCCTGCTCCCCCACCCATTTTCCGGCAGATTTTTTAATTTTTTTGGGTAGAAATAAGCATTGGAGTTATGTGAATGACTAAGAAAAAATAGAAATTTTGAAAAACAAATCTCATGATTTCACTCAAGTGGTGACGTAAGCACCACCCACTTCATTAACCAATTGACAGGAACATTTGAAGAAGGAGCCTAAAAAAAACACTTGAAGAACATCTTCTATTATGGTAAGAAATGGTTCACATTTCGACTTTTGAATTTCCTATCAAAGATCTAGGAGGAGTGACACAAATGCACTTAATTCCCCCATCTTCTCTACCAAATTTTCATGGCTTGACAAATGAAGATCCAGATACATTCTTATTTGAGTTCAAAATACTTTGTAGAGGATATGATTATTGTACTAATGATCAAAGGTTGAAAGTGTTTCCTCTTACTTTAAAAGGAGCAACGCTCTGATGGTTCATGAGCCAAAGTGGGAACTGTACCCAAAAATAGAAGGACATGAAGAAAATATTCTTGAAGAAGTACCAAGACTACTGCAAATCCAATGAAGATATTTTCAATATGATACAAGGGGAAGATGAAAGCTTGGAGGACTATGTAGATCGATTTCAATATAACCTTCAAAAATCAAAGCACAAGTATTTGGAAAGAGAGATCTTAAAAACACTCCTACTCAAGGAATCAAAGATGAATTTTTAAAACTCTTAAATCTAATAGGAAAAGGTGATGTTTTTCAGTTGTCATATGATGATGTTTGTGAATTGTGCATAAGGTATTCAAGAGGAATTTCTAAGGCTGGTAAGAATTCTAGAGATATTTGTTCTTTCTTTTCCAAATTTGCTAGAAGAACAGGAGACATAAGAGCTGAAATCAATGTTTTATTTGAAAATTTTAAAGTTGATTTTATTAGCTCTCTAAATTCAAAATTGCATGCTTTGCAGGTTCAAAAAAATCAAGAATTTGATGAAGTGTTTTGCCCTCATGACCAAAAGGAGCATCTCATAGATAGTTGTTCTTCCTTATCTAGGATGGAAGTAGCATATCAAAAAGATGAGGAAACTGCAATAAGGTCAAAACCATGGGAATCATGGCCTACATGTATGGTAAAAAACACTTCCTCTCCACTTTCTTACTTGCATAATCCATTATGGAATACTAATGTGTTAGGGAAGCCATGTCAATATCAATATAACCACCACCAATCTTGTCTACAAGTTTGGCATGGTTCACCTTATGATTGCATGACTACTCTCTCCTATCTTGTAGCACAAACACATCATCCATATTCTTCACCAGCTCTTCCACAACATCATGCTTGCATATCAAAACCATCCACACAACCCAATCAACTACATCATCAAAATGCTCCATTCTGTACACAATTTCCTGCTCAACTCATTCCACACCCTCACCATAATAAACCAGTACAACATGCTTACAGTGTTGAACTGCAAAATTTATCCACCCTTCCTACCCATTCTATCTCACATGCACCATTGAAGAAACCTTATATTGAGATTCAGAATGTTTCAAATTCAAAAATTGTAGAAGTTATGGAAAAAAATGAGGTTTTTTTCTAGTTTGCATCAACAAGTCATTTTAAAATCTCAAGAACTTCATGATATGATGGCTATGGAAAATCAAGAAAGTAAAGGATATATTGAAGATTGGTTTCACTCCATCATTTGTTTGCAACATCGCTTCATACTTCAACAATTTTTGACACCATCTTTTCAAGGGAAGTTGGCTTTTCATACCCTAATATTAATTAACATGCATTTTTCAAATTTGGGTATGTGCATACTTGAAGCCTTATTTCGAAAATGGTTCCACTGGAACTACTCTTATACATAGTCATATTCATTTTTTAACCAGAGTAGGTTAGTGTAAAAAATAATAATAATAATGACATAAATAAATACATTTTGTTTTTATGTAAAACTAGTTGTTTTTTGTTGCAACATGTTGTGCAAATCAACATCGGTGATAAAATTTTTTTTATTCATTTCTGTATGTAGATGATTTATAATAGAAATAATAGTTCTATATACACTCATTTTCATTTTTATCACCAATTTGAAAAAAATGTTTGAATATCATATTTTTTGGCTTGTGGGCTTGATGAAATTTCTGAAAACACAGTCGGGACAGTCATGTTTTGAGGGACAAAAAGGGAATATTTTTAAAACATATTTCTATCCTAATCATCCCTTGATGTTTACTTTCCAACCCAATTTGAATTACTCAATTTAGATTTGAAACGAAAAATTTAGAACCAAAACATTGAGAGGGTGTCTAGCAGGCAGCTCAAGAACAGAGTTGGGACAGTCGGGTTTTGGAGGCCTAAATGACCATATTTTAAAAACATGTTTCTATGGTAGATTCCCCTATGAATCTAGTTTACAAGGAAATTGTAATCACTAATTTTTGATATTGTATGGGGAAGTTATGATCAAAATACTGACTATCTATCGTAAATCAGCACCCTTAAAACTCTGTTTTTCCGGCTGTTCCTTAGAGTATTTGACCTATCAATTCTTATTGTATTCAAAACATGTTTTTATTGGAGATAAATAAATTAATCTACTTTCATTTAAAATTTAAATCATTTGAATCCGACATCAAACAAAGAATCTATGTTTAAAACATTCACTATTGTTCTAAGTGGGGTAATCGAAAATGACTCTGTTATGCAGGTTGTTCTAACTAAAATTGACATATCATATCATTGAATTTTTAAAACATGTTTCTATTGGAGATACATCTTTGAATTAACTCTCATCTAGCTTTGGAATCACTCAATTTGGATGAAAAACAAAGAAGTTGTGATTAAAACGCTGCTGGTTAGTATGGTCGACCACTGCTCTCCCGCAGGTGACAAATAAAATTTACTTTGTTATTTTCTTAATGGATTTGTTATACAGAGTAACTACTTGTTATTTTTTTTGCATAATTATTGGATTAGGGGAGCCCGGTCACCTCTCTTTCTCCATGATTTAATGTTTTATTGCAGGTAGACACTCGTGTTTTTTGCAGGTCTTAGGAGAAAAATAAGGTCAATTTATAGACGAGTGATTCTTGAAAGAAATTTTAATGAAAAAAGGGAATTGCATTCAACTCATTACCCAACGGATTCATAATAGAAGAAATGAAGAATTGATTTCCATTTGAAGATTCATATCTTGTCACTACTGCCAAAACATTTTTCAAAGAGATCATTTTTTTTACATAATATCATAGCTGTTGTAACTTAATTTATTTATTTACATACTATTTTTAAATAAAATGTTGTTTCTTTTCTGATTTCTCTTATATTTTGTGTTTCAGGTGTTGCTTCCTTCAAATTTTGGCCCATCCTCAACATCAATGCAGTGAACAACTAATTCGTTTTTTGCGTGCTTGCATTTTATGATTGTGCCTTCTGTCGTTCCTTTGAAAAGGAATAGCACTTCCGCTTTTTGATGTTCCTTTCCAAAGGAACAGCGCTTCCGCATTTTGTTGTTCCTTTTCAAAGGAACAACACTTTTGCACTTTTGTTGTTCCTTTCCGAAGAAACAACACTTCTGCATTTTTGTTGTTCCTTTACGAAGGAACATCACTTCTGCATTTTTGTTGTTCCTTTACGAAGGAACAACACTTCTGCACTTCCACATTTTTGTTGTTCCTTTCCGAAGGAACAACACTTCTGCACTTTCACATTTTTGGTGTTCCTTTTCGAAGGAACAATACTTCTGCACTTCTGCATTTTTGTTGTTCCTTTCCGAAAGAACATCATTTTCGCATTTTTGTTGTTCCTTTCAAAGGAATGGCACTTTCGCATTTCTGTTGTTCCTTTCAAAGGAACAACATTTTTGCATTTTTTGTTGTTCCTCTTAGGGAACAACACTTTTTCACGTGAATTCTTTCGTTGATCCCTACAGGGAATAACACTTTTTATGTGTATTTTTGCTTTTTGGTGTGCATTTCCTTTGTTGTTCCCTACATGGAACAACACTCTTTTTAGTGTTTTTATTTTTCCTTCAAAAGAACAACACTTTGGGAGTATTTTCGAAAACAACCCTTCCTTCCTCTTGTGAGATTATTCCTAGTTCATCTCAACCACATTTTACTGATTTCCTTTCATGGTGAAGTACACTATTTTTATGAGGACAAGAATTATGGATTCTATTGAAGCGAGTTAATATCATTCACGTTATGATCTTTAACAGGACAACTCCTTGACGATAGATTCTTTTCAAAAGGGACACGATTATTTATATACTACTTTACTGCATCGTTTTTTGTTGAACATAATATTGATTGATCATCTTAATACCATGTTGGTTCCATCCTTCCTAGTTATAATCTTCTCTGTCTGTAATAAATGAAATTATGGGTATATTTTTTTCTATTGACATGTTCAACTTCTTCCACAATCCCTACTCTTAAAGAGTACTGAGCCTCCCTCTTTTTATCAAAAAAATGTGTAAACAACAAAATTTTGTTTGCAGATGGAGGATAGGGGGTCTCATTATGAGCCAGCCTACCATCTTGAGTTAAAAGTGACTTTGGGAATTTTCCTGAGACCACCTTTGCCCTGGATTTCAAAACCATTCGGAAATTCCAAAGCTCAAAACTGAGAAATAATTCCGAGAAACAATCCCATCACACCATGGATATCCATAAAAAGGCAAAGGCAAGGTTGAAAACCATTGTCATAACCTAGCAAGACCATGCCACCAACAACCAAAGAACCAAATACGAACATGCAATGCCATGCATGTCAAAACCAGCTAGGAAAACACACATGCAATATGTTACATGCACATATCCTTATTGAAGATGCTTGATCTTGTTCTTCCGTGCTTTCTCTTCCCTTCCTTTCTCCAAAGCTATAATGCTCCAAGAAAAATCTAAGTGTCCAAGAGTGTGAGAGAGAGAGAATAATGAAAGAGCTCCAAAACTGAATTGGCAAAAGGTTACACTCACCAAGCCTGAGCCAAAATCTTTCCAACTGATCCTCAGAAGCCTTTCTATTAATGAGGCCTCTATTTTCTTAATTTTCCATTATTTTCTTTCAATTTCCAACTCGCATTCAACTTGTGACCTTTCACCTTCCTTTTCTCCTAATTTCCATTATTTTCATAAATAAATGTGCAAAAAATGTCATTTTTCCTTTCCAAAGCCTTTGTCATTTCCTTTGCCAATTTCCCTAGTCATAATAACCGAAATGAACACCCACTAGGATGTTTTGCCCAACATTCATCTTGGAATAAGTGTCCCTTAATCGTGGTATTATTTTACCTTTATTAACCTTTTTGACATGAGCTTTTAATCAAGATCTATTATAGATAAAGATTCCAAGCTTATTTTGAATAGCATTCAAATACTTAGTGTCCAAAAATTCAGTCACAAACTTAAGAAATACAAGCTTCCATGACTTTGAAATCCTTGAACCAAGAGTAGAGGCCATGATCCAAGAGGATCTTCAAAAATACTAGTGGCATGGTACAAAAGCTCCAAAATTCAAAGTGGAAGAATCTCTACAAACTTAGCATCTAATCGAAGTGCTCTTCATCCTGATTCCAACGGTGTGAACGACACTCAAATCTGAGTTCATATGAAGAAGTTAGAGAAAGTCAAAGATCAAATTTTACTTGGATAGGTGGCAAGAGGAAGTGACGTAGTAAAAATCTCAGCGAATGGGAAAGCACCAATTGGCAAACCAATGGTCTCGCATATCGCTGATCATAGAAGGCAGAGGTTTGCAAGTTAAGGAATCGGCCCCCAAAACTACCGGGTTGTGATTACAATATAGCAGATCGGAGGCAAATCATTGGTTTTCAAATCAACCCGAGGAAAGAAAAGTTGAGATGCGATAATCGCATATCGCAATCACATAGGGAATATATTTATGAATCAGCCCCGACAAAGTCATATTTTGATGCAATAATCACATATCACAATCCCAAAGGGAATCGCATTACATAATTGGGCCCAGTAGGATCAGGTTTCGATTGTGATATCGCATATCGCACATCACACCACACAATATCCCGATAACAAATACCACCCCTATTCCACTGATTGCGATTCACGATGGGGTTTCTGGATCTGAAAAATTATTTGTTTCGATTAATAATTCCGTCGGGTCTTCCTTTATCACACATCACTCATTGCTTGTTATAAAATCTTGGGTTTGTCCGCTAGTTTAAATTTGTTGATACGTCTGTTTCCACGTTAAAATTGTCGTTTGAAGTGTTAAATGCGCAGTTAGGGAATCAAGCGGGAAATAGACTACGGGAATTGTTTTCAGACGGTTTTTACTATGTTTAAATAAGTTGTTACCTGTGTGCTATTTAGGAACTAAATTTCTCGGTTGTTGAAACCAACGGCCTAAATTTATCATTTTAGCTAAACTTGTTATTCTGTAAAATTGCAACTGGGGCATTTCTTAGAATAGCATTGCATAGAAGTGGCACCTACTCCTGGAAGGTGGCCGGAACCTTGCTAAAGGTTATGAGAGGTGCACGACGCCCTTTTATCAGAATTGGGCATTTGGAGAGCCATTTTTGCATGATTTTTTGCCAGGATTTCGGTGATGGCATCTGTTTCTAGATTTGGGCTCTCTATTTTTCAGGTATCTTCCAGATTGGAAGTATAAGGGTGTTTATGTAAAAATCTACTTGTACTTCTTCTCTTTTCATGCCACTTAATAAACGAAGGCCTCCCCACTGTTGAGCCGGGCCTGGAGACATAGTCCAAATTGTACTAACTCTATAATCAAATATTTGTGTCTTGATCTCATGCATGATTATGTATTTACTCTTCGTTTATATGCTTATGTTTCATGGTTTTTAATAAGCTCAGTTACATGTAATTCTGGTGCATCTATAAGTAAAATATCTTGGATCAAGTTTTGTATCAGAGCAGGTCTTAGTTGATGCGATTTGCATGAGTACACTAACTAGAAACAAGATTCAAAGGATGTGTGCTACGAAGAGGGGACATGGGAGATGTTGAAGTGCGTTGGGAAGAGAAGTAGTGTTTTGCTGATAGGAAATTGCATGTGTGAATGACCGAATGTGCAGCCATGGAGGATGATAAAGAAATGCATGAAGCCTTCCTGAGGATGTCCTTAATGGTGGACATCATGTATGGCGCGTATGAGAAAATAAGAGAGGAGGAGAAAGGAAGATTCGAAATCGATGCTTCATCCACATCTTCTGATGCTTATGCATCTTATTCGTCGCTTTCCTCGTATTCTCATCACTTGAATGAGGAGATTAAGTAGAGGCTTCAAGAAGAGAATGTTGAATTAAATAGACTACTACGAGAACAAAAAAAGGAGAAACAAAGGTTGCTACGCCAACTGCAAGCTAAGGAAGAGGCTTTGGAAAAGCTGTAATGTAACTCCCGTGAGGTAAAGAGAAATTCTTCAACTCCGTATATTTTTCCTGATAATGATTTTGCCGCTTTTGAAGAACATACCCAAGTATTGACTCCAAACTGTTAAAGCGAATAGGGTATGAGGGGAAAGGCCTTGGAATTTATGGCCAAGGCATCATAAACCCCATCAAAGTAGCGGAATTAACCCGACATAGAGGACTTGCATATGTCAGGAAGGAGATTAGGGAATGCGCCAAAACAATCAGCGAACCATCAAGGACAGATGATGAGAAGCCCTCACCAATTCTTTCCAAATCGACCGTGGGGGTAAAAGATGTTCATTTATCTTCAGTTTCATCTTCACATAACATAATTTCTGTTGGAAATGTGGAGATACTCATTACAGAGACAAGAATGACACTCCTTACAAAGATAAGGTAAAAAGGACATTGACTTGGTGTCAATGGCCAAGGCATAACTCACTCACTAGAGGTTAAGCAAAAACCTTGATTTGCAAGTTTAGGGTAACTGAAGGATAGTGCTCAAAGGTGTCAGAATCTTCCATGACATTGTTGAACCCATCAAGGAAAGAAGATGATGGGAATGCATCACCATAAACCCATGGCAGTATGCATTGCAGAAAAAGAGTTGAGGCAATCTCTTGTTCCCATGGTTGTACCAGAGACCAACAGAAAAGGTATAAAAAGTCTCGATATTCTAATGTTCATTTTGATTACAACCATACTATTAATAATGAACGAAAATCATGGCATAGAAAGACTTATAGTTTTTGTGGATTGCATAACCATGTGTTTTCCGAGTGCTGGAGAAGAATAGCAGCACGAAAGAGGATGAGGCATGAAAGACCCTCTCCAAGGCAGGAAAAGAAGAAGAAGTTAAAACAAATCTGCAGGAAGAAGACTTATTGTAGTCATTGCAATAGAGGTGGTCATCAAAGATCCACGTGTCGGAGGCTCCATCCAAAGTAGCGTCACAAGGACAAAGCGTTTGTGCACAGACCACGTGAAACAATTGTTCGACCAACAAATGCACCACAGGGAGATGACCCATTCACTTTGAAAGTGAAAGATGGTTTTTCTAGGTGTGGTAGAATGCCATGGCCTTGTTTCTAAATCATGTGTTGTGTGTTAAATTATAAAAGTGATGATGTGTTTTGCATCACTTGTTGAAGCGACCATGATGTTTGGCCTTGTATTGATAGCTCAGGTATTGTTTCTATTTTATGTAAAATTAACCACAGCGTATGTGCTATAAACTCGTGGCAAGTATGGGATGTTTGGCTCTTTATTGGTCATAGAGTTAAGCATCTAATTTGCAAGAATATTGTACTACATGTTTGTAGGGGATGCAGGTGTTGGCTCATCGCTTATGGCTCCGAAGGACAAAGGTGAAGGAGAAGGAAGGATTGAACCTGTTAGGACACTTGTGGTGTAGACAATGTAAACAACAACTACAGATTATTTTAATGCTTTTGGAGGACCAAAATCTTATCAACAGGGAGGTTTGATCCAGGAGGATCTTCAAAAATACTAGTGGCATGGTACAAAGGCTCAAAAATTCAAAGTGGTAGAATCTCTACAAACTTAACGTCAAATTGAAGTTCTCCTCATCTTGATTCCAACGGTGCCAATGACACTCAAATCTGAGTTCATGTAAAGAAGTTATAGCAAGTCAAAGATCAAGTTTGACTTGGACAGGTGGTAAGAGGAAGTGACATGGTAAAACTCTCAGTGAATGGGGAAGTGCCAATTGGCAGGCCGCCATTGGTCCCGCATATCATTGATCGCAAAAGGCAGAGGTCTGTGGGTTAAGGAATTGCCCACCAGCACTATCGGGTTGCAATTTCAATATCGCAATCACAGATCGGAGACAAATCAATGATTTTCAAATCAGCCCCCAGCAAGAAAAGTTGCAATGTGATAATCGCATATCGCAATCGCTGAGGGAAGAGATTTACGGTAATACGACTATTACAAGATTCAACAAAGATTTAAAAACTTCTATCTAAGTATGCCAAAGGACATTAGGCCTTCTAAATATGTTGCCTTGATATATTACTTAGCATCTCATCATTCTCATTTGGCCTTTTATCTCAAGGAGAGGAGATATACAACCCTAGAGTAGATGTTTCTTGATGCTAAGGAGATCAAAAATAATCTCTAGGCTTGTGGGAAACTTCCAGGGCATATTTTGTAAAGGTATTTGGACACAAAGGAGCATGAAGAAGGGGATAAACAATAAAGCTTGTATGGTTTAAGTGTCATATTCATATTTTTCTTTTTCTCCTTATTTTACAGTCAGTAAATCAAATTTCACTTCGAGAAAAGAGGAAGGGAAGTTTCATCAATAACATGACATTATATGTATAGTGGAAGATTTTTCGAATTATGAGCAGGTGGATGCTTTTTCTATGAACTTTTTTTTAAATAATTATGCGAGTAATGATTTTTTGCTCACAGTGGTTGAAATATTTTAATTTATGATTTTTTTTTTGACATCAACAATTTATTGAAGGCAAGCATGTGCTAATTTATCCAATTTTTTCTTTCCAAATTAATTGCTCCTCAGAGGATGCGTGTGAAAATATAAATAGATAATTGTGTCGATGTATATTATATGATGTAGATTTTGGCATATTACTTATTTGCAACAACAATAGATGTTAGTGGTTCATGAATTTTTCGTTGCATCTATCATGTTTTATTCATGTTTTCAACTTTATGCATGAAGAAGTAGTAATTAACCAATTTATTCTTTGGTTAAATTGGAAATTTGTGTATACTTGAGCAAAACAATTCATATGATTATAGTAGGGCTATTGTATGTAAATAAGCTCAACAACTAAGAATTTACATTACAATTTGTAGAAGTTTACATATCAGTATGTTAGTTGATGAATAAGGATAAGATGTGTAGCAAATAAAGTTCTTAAAGAGGTTTTAAATTTTAGAGCTTCAAAGTTGATTGTAAATAGTTACAAAGTTTGAATCCATAGCTCAACAAAGCACTTGTTATGTCATTCTAAGTGTCTTACAAGTGAGACACTATCCCTAATTGGATTCAATGTTGTGGTAGAAATTTGCAAAGCTAAAATGTTGAAGAATTTCTTAAATCAAAATCCATAATTAAAGGGTTGAAATAAAATAAAAAAAACATAGACAAATTGAGATCCTAATTTTCTTAAACTTTGGAAGGATTATGAGACCTCTCTTTATTATTAAACTCAATGGCTCTACATGTACAATGTGTTTTGGCCAAGTTATCTTAATGGAGCATCCTGATGATTATAGTGGTCTTTTCTGACATTTTCTTGTCGTAGGATCATTACTATCCATGCAAGGGAAAAATTTGAATACAACATGACATTCAATTTGCCCCTTTCCCAGAAAAAAAAAAAAAAAAGATCATCATTACAATTATCAAAATGGGGCAAACATTTTATATCATTCATTACATTTATTATAGTGGTATTTTCAAGCATTTTCTTGTAGTAGGGTCATTACTAGACATGCAAGTGAAAAAACTGAATACAACATGACATTCAATTTCCCCCTTTCGTGGAAAAAAGAGATCATCATTACATTTAATGAAATGTAGCCTAAGGAGCATTGATGAGCATATCCCTTTAAATAATAATAGAAAATTATCATAACCATGTCTTCATGCATAATGTTTAATTGATCAATGATACATTCAAATGCCAACATGTGCTACTAAGTTGTAATATTATTTTTCCCACTACATTTAGGAAGATATTTACAACATTTTGGAGGGTGATCATGAAGGATTAATGGCAGCCCACACCCATTCAAAGAAGATATTAGTAGTGACCTATACTATGATATTCTTCTTGTAATATGTAAGAATGTCCATCTTAGAAAATTAATCTACAACCAAGAAGACATGGTCATTTCCCTACTTGATTGAAGGAATTCCATACATGTAGTCCATTGATATGGCTTGCAAGAGTAGGAATAGGGGTGTACAAGCCTTGCTTATTAATGGTTGGTTTGGAAATGGTGCAAGCCCTATAAGACCTAATATATTTATTGTCATATAATATCTAAATTTCATCTAATAGAAATATTTTTGTAGCACATCCATTACCTTATCCACAACAAATTTCCCTACCATCTGATTGTAGTGAGACCAAATCAAAAGTGCACACTCACTTAAAGGAACATAGAGATGGTCCATATGGCATAATAGTCCATCCCAAAGATGAAATTTAGTGAAGGTCATACTTGTGCTCAGTTTCTCGTAGGTGGTAGCAAACTCATGATCACTTTGATATAGTTGGGGCCACCTAGAGGCATCATATCTATAGGAGTGGAGCACCATGGTTAGTGCTACAACTAGAGGTCGACTAAGGTATTCAATGATGTAATTTGTGTTGGAAAAACACTCTGGATCCCGGTATAAGATGTGGGTTGAGTTACTAGTCCTAGAAGCCTTGGTTGGAACCAATGCTCTAAAGCCCTGGAAGGCTTGGGTAGAGACCAATATCATGATGGTTTGTGATGTCTGACCGTGACGTGGAATCAATACTTGATGGGTTGAGGTGGTTGGCCTCTAGAAGTGTTGGATGGTTTTGGATTTGATGTGTTTTATGAGATCCCACATTCATGCTTGGAATATGGCATAGGGGTGAATGGATGAAGAGAGAATTGGCTCAACCATTCTACAGTCGGGTGGAACATGGTAGTCCCATACCGAGTTGGCTTTCACATCATTAATATGAGGTTTTTTCTCCTTGTTATCTCATGAGTATTATAATGATTTATATCTGGAGTATATGGATGTTGTTTCCTTGATATTTCTTTTGTTATTATGTCGTTTATGAATATGTATTATGACAATGGCTATGTATGTATCCCATCATGTTTTTACTTGTATGTTAATGAAAATTGTATCTATGCCCTAATGGATGAAACTGCAACTAAAGTGATAAGGAAACAATGCCTCGTTGCAAATCTTAGATAAGTATAAGACCCCTATGCTTAGATCTGTTATTTACACCTGTAGATTGCATTGATGCCAAGTGTTTGATAGAATGTTAGTCCCTATTAGGGATGACCAAGCCTAGCCTTGGAGTTAGTTATTGGTTTATTAGTCTTGTCATCGTGTGTTTAATGGATTTTGGAAGTTACAGCAAGTTATGGGCAGTGGTCAAAATTCTGGGCTTGAAAAGTGCCTTAAAATCCCCGGACTCTAGCACAGGTCTGCTAAAAATAGTCCTTGGATGCAGGCATGCAGGCTTTATGGAGCGTCAAAAGTCGTCTGGACGTTGGCATGCCCATATCATGGGAGCTTCTAGAGGTCAAGAGGTATAAAACCTTAGTAGGACTCAGGGGCTGGTTAACAGAAAGGTTGTGATGGTTCTTAGGAGTCATATTGCTGATGTTGAAGGTCTGTATGGTGTGTTTTCGTCGGTTCCACTTCCTTAACGTGACTTAGGAGGTTGAATCATATCATAGTAGCATCTCGTCACATGTTTGCCTTGGTTGATCCGTTACTTGGGTAGATGTGAGAGGAGGGTGTTACACTTCATAACCATATGAGATAATTGGAGCAATGAGTCTCAAAGACCTATTTCTTCTTATCCCATAACTAAGGTTTTCTAATTTACCGTTGTTTTCAATTCCATAAAAAAAATTATATCCTTCATTATCCGTTTCTCAAGGCTATAATTCTAGAATATCTATTGTCGCATCCCCTTATGATGGACTTACTTGGTAATCCGAAATGTTGGGTTCCTAAAACTCTACAACAGGTCATTCCTCCTCTATTTAAAGCTATAATTCTAGTTAAGCTTGTGAAAAAGATCAATTATTGTATGAATTCACTTCCTGTAATTTGTTTTTGTCATACACAAAATTAGTGTAAGTGATATATTTGGGTTTAATTAGTGTTAATAGTCATATCCATACTATAATAGCAATCCTTGAGAATTTTTAGTATCTTTTCTATAACACAAATATTCTTTGTTATAGGAAATATCATCAATGTAATGAAGAAGGTGTTGTAGCGACTACAACCACCCTCCAAAATTTTGCCTATGCTTCGATTTTGGAACCTTCCTTCTTAACCACAACAAGTCATCTCACATTGATCTAGGTATTCGTGCTTCAACTGAGACTCATTTTTTAATTGTGTCTTGTGTTTTCTTACTTAGTTGATTTTCTAACTCATAAGATGATCTCCTAACTTGGTCCCACAACATTTTTGGGCTTGCCCCTAGAAACTACGCAATCCTTGAGGGCAACCAACCTTGATGATGGGAATTGTGTAGTATTGACTACTAGTGAGCCTTGAGCTCACAAAATGTGTATTCATGAGGAGGCAACTTAGCATTGAGCCCAGAAATTACGCAACCCTCATTGAGCTCAGAAACTGCGCAGTGCATTGAGCCATAAAGTTTCCCAGTTCCCCAAAAATGCGAAGTCTTTCTTGACAATGTGCATGGAAAGTTTCCCAAAAAAGGAAAAAATCAAAAAAAGAAAAAAGCATTCCTAAAAAATAGTGATCTATTTTTAGTATCCCGAAGGAGGCACTTGCACTATTTTTAGAAACTTCCACCAAGTGTTGTATTTTCCTTGATTTTAGGCATGCACGTCATAAAACCTAATTTGTCCAAGTCTATTTAGTCGACGCTGCTAGAGATCATTTGCACACTTGATCTTGGAGCTCTAGCATTCCCGAGGAGATCAAGGAACCTTTGGTATGATCGTCATAGCTTTTCCAGGTGAGTTTTTTTTTGTCGTCTTTTGCTGCTTTTTTGGTCGCTTTTTGTTGTTTGGCTTGTGCAAGTGTTGTTTCACTTGTCTGTCTTCATGATTGTTGGCATTTTAACTTGTAGAATTGTTGTTTCAAGTTATAGATTGCCTTTTGCAAGTGTCACATTAGTTTTCCTATTTTTGCACTAATGGTCGTCGTTGCGACGACTCTCCTCACTTGCTTCGTTTTCCTTTTGTTTGATCAATTGTTGCACTTGATTCACATGCATTCATATACACTTAGTCATATATGCACTCATCTTCACACTATCTCTCAAATCTATTTTTTTTCACACTTCCCTTGGGTAGATTTGGGTTCCCCTTGGCCGAATCTCACTTTGCACAGTTAGCACTGCACAATTTGGAGGCTTAAGCCACCAACTTGGCATATGGAATTGCGCAGTTTGCACTCTAAGCTGGCTCCAACTACACACTACATGGTTCCAGCAGCCAACCTCTTAGCTTGGCCACTTAGATTGTGCAATGCACAGTCTCTCCCATGCCTCTGCCTAGGCTGAATTGTGCATTGCACAGTTTCAACCATCAGGCTTCCACCTTGGCAACTGGAACTGCGTAGTGCGTAGTTCCAAGGTAGCTCGTCCCCTCTATAAAAAAAAATTGCACAATCCTTCCTATCTAGTGCCTGATTTTCTACTTGAACTTGACTTGTAATTTGTTTTTCTTTAAACTGACATTTGATTGCCATGAGTGTCCTCTCTATCCCACAGGTACAATAGTTGTTGAGCACCTCTCCAACAACCACTGTTACCATGGCATCTAAGAAAGATGAATCAAGGGAAACCACCGAGAGAAGTATTGGGAAGTTGTTCAGCATACATCAATTAATTTACCAATGTATGCAGATACTCAATTGTTTATAGAGAAGGGATCAACATTGTCATGGCAATAGATCAAAGACACTTTTGCAAAATACTTTGAGGCAGATTTAGAGGATCAACAGGTTTATCTTAGCATCCGGAAGTCAACGTTATACAAGGTTTCATGTAGGTATCCTGCCTTCCCGTGTGCAAACATTATCAATTGGATTGTCTTACATATGAATGAACAAACTATGACATTGAGTAGTGCCAACGGGCAGAAGCTTGCCACCTTCAGGGAAAAATAATGTCAGTAGATGTATCACTTGCCCAAGCCAGTGAAGCATATGGACTCACTCTTCTATGCCACCCATAGCTATGTGAAGGAGCCATCAATGATTCAACAGACACCCACCCATGTGTACAAGACAAAGTCCCTTAGGAAGGCTCACCAACTCTTGATTATGTTTGCTTGCAGAATCTATGGTGAAGAGAGCACAAAAGCCTTTCCTGAAGGGTGGGTAGTCTTATTGGACCAATTGGTAAGTGATGGAAGTCCATTCAACTGGTTGGATCTATTGGCTCAATAATTGAAGGCCCATGTAGCACAGGCTCATAATATGCCCAAGGATGAGTAAGCAAGGTTATATATGTTTGCATACTTACTGGATGTAATTTGTGCACAACAACAGTTCCCTGTCATGAACTAGACATAGACACCATGAGAGACTATTGTGAACATCTATTGCAAGTTGTTTTCATAATGTAGTTATCTACGAGTGATGGCATGACTAGCTAACCACTTTGTCATCCTGCTATACAAGCTTATATTTGAACAAGATCCACCTTGCATGTCCCGAGAAGAAATGGAGGCAATAGTAGACATTGCAGATTGGTATGCCTCACAAGGTGGCACCTTCATCAGATTGTTTGATGGAGAGAAGCCTTCGCGTGTCTTACCAAGGTATGCCACTGACAAACTAATCATGTAAGATGTATCATACCACCTCACTATAGGGTTGTCAACAACATTGCACAGGAATAATAAAGCATCATGGCCCACTCTTCCTTTGTGGTTCGGATTATACGAGATAAATAAATTGAAAGTTGCAGATGCCGAGGCTAAGGAGATAGTGAGATTTAAATTCAACACTAAGGATTTTAATATGTATGATCCCTATAATATTTGTGAGGACCATTTTAGGAGAGTTTACTTTTTGTGGATTAGTGGGGCATTTAATTGGCTAGAGGAGGACCCTTGGAGGTACTACTACAATGTCTCCAAACTCAATGAGCCAGTGAGTATAGCAAGGATTTCAAAGGTTGCTCCACAAACAAGAACTGTTCTGAAACCAACATCAGCAGAAGGCAACAATCCTGTGCAGGACAAGGGAAAGAGGAAGATTAATAACACTATAGAGGGAGAGCAAAGCTGCAAAATGAAGGCATATCCTCTTATCACGAAGGTAACTTTGGCAACAGAAGCAAAGAGGAAGCAAAGGATGCAAAGAGTAAAGCGAAGGAAGAGAGAAAAGCAAAGGTTGTAGGAAGCAGAACTAAAGTTGCGGGAGACAGAGAAGAAGTTGAAGGAAGAACATGAGTTGAGGAGGAGAGAATGAGAAGAGAAACAAAAGTAGGAAGAAGAATAAAGGAAAGGCACGATGACAGAGGAAGCAACACCAATACAACTTGAAAATCTAGAACAACCAACAACTGAGAGGGAAGGTGAATAGATGCAGGATCGAGAACTTGCTCAACATATTAACAATTGCTTGAAATGACAAACATGGAGTTGGAACATGAGCCGCAACAAGAAGATGTTGATCTAAGGCCAACAACACCACAGGACATTCCTCTATCTCCACCACCTGCAGCAACAGAGCCATCCCCGAGTGAGCAAGGAGATGTTGTTCTCCTTGATGATGATCCAGTCATGTACGTGTACACAATATATCATTTGATGAGATCCAAAAGAGGATTGTACAAGCATGAAGGAAGCACTTTCTGGATTATCATGCTTCACCTACATTCATCAAAGAAAGGGTGATAATGTCAGATACCAGGAAGCACCCAACTACCATTGCCGAAGCGAACTTGGCCTATGAAAGAGCAATAAGATCAAATGTGCAATATTTGACAACCAAGAATGAGCAACTAGCAAATAACTCGCAGGTTGCCAAGAAAGAGGCAAAACAACTTTGAGCAACAACACATAATGCATTTTCCGCATTGGGGGAGATGAGAGAAAAGATACTTGCTGAAGTATCAACACTTGGAGAAACCATGTGAAAGATCTATGACGGATTTGTCACTATGCATAGAACAGTTGTATGTTTGCATGGCCTACAATAGTAGAGCAAAGAGTTTGTTAATACTCTCAAAAGAATACATGCTACCATCACCTATTGGTATGAAAATGGGGCTCTTAGGCTTCTTGTCTAACCTGCAAGAACCTCTCCCACTTCCAAAGCTTAAACATTCTCAAGTCTTATTGATTAACCAATGCGGAATTAGGAAATGCTTGAAAATATAAGTGCATGATGATATTTGTTTTTAACTGATTATATGCCTTAGATTTTGTTGTTGTGTTGTAAGTTGATGTGCTCAAACTGATATATAGATACATATAACAGTAAATAAAGCAGCAGAGGCAATGCAACAATAAAACACACATAGAACAACAATATTAATTAGGAGTTCACCCAAAACTCTTGGGCTACATCTCCGTGAGCTCTAGTCAACTCAACTAGGCTCTCTGGGATTATGGTCTAAGTTCCTTTTACAATCTCCTTGGCTCAACTCCACTGGTTTACACAGAATTTAGTGGGCTTAGAACACCATCTTCTCCCTGGCTCTAAAGCTCTTGGCTATCTGGCTCTCGGCTTTTGCTCGAGCTCTTGGCTCTTTGTCAGTTTACAGCCCTCTAGATTTCCACTTGAACTCGAAGTGACTCCCTTGGTTGCGTGCGCATTCAGCTTTTGCCCTCTCGGCCTCTTTTTGCTTCTGCCTTTTGCTTTCTGCATTCCTGCTCTCAATTGAGCTCTTTCAGATCTCTATGCTGCCTACTTATGCTTGGTTTCAACAGCAACTCCAACAACCTCTCCTCTGTCTCTGACATTCATGGCTTTTAAGCCAACTGGCATTGTCCATTCGTTTCCTCTTCTCAGGCTCTCTGGTTTCCGGCCTCTGTCTGCTTGAATCCCCTTCTAAGCGTTAGCAATCATTGCATAACATCTTCATGGAAGGTGGCCACCTGTTCCATAACAAAATGAACCATCATTGCGTTGAAAAGCCCAAAAACGGTCGTTTTCTATTTACACAGAGAAACACTGTAAAACACTAAAAAATACACCAAAACATTGTTCATCGGATTTCAAATATTCATAAATCCACACTATATTTCCACCAGGTCCACATTTTAAACTGCTTATCGCATCTCCACCATTGATCTGGAAGATCCAGATCCAAAGGCCGTGATTCATTTCGGGTGGCTCTTTCTTATGGGGGTTAACCGCCCGATGAGGGTGGTTTTCTCTCTCCTTAGCTAGGACACGTGGTAGCCAATGTATGGGATCGGGCGGAGCCTGGCCCAAACCAGTTACCACCTTTGGCCCGCCCGAAATCCCGCTTATATCGTGTTTTCCCTTTATATTCAAAATACCTTAAAATGTTGAAAATCATGCAAAAATGGCCTTATGGTGGATTTGAAATAATATTTGTATTTAGAAACCCCTTTTGAGTCCAGATTTCATCGCATCAGTGCTTCCCTTCGTATTTCATTTATCAAATGAAATACGCAAAATACATAGCAAAATGTTGTTGGGTGGATTTCAAAATATATCTACTATCACCTATAGCCTCGTCGGGTCCGGCCATCGCATCACATTATATATAATAGTCATGTTCCTTTGCAATGTTCTGACGTGATGTCGCGATGCGACTTGTCGCAATCGCATATCACATAATTCTCGAGGTCTTCCCATAGGGCATGGCCTATGCCAACGTCGATTGCGATCTGCCGATCCAATCATCGGCGATAGACGATTAGCAGATCCAGGTCCCGATATCGAATCTCTATCTACCTCCGATACGATCAATCGGGTCAGCGGATCAGACTTTCCTCTGCCTTCACGTAAAATCTTGTCTTTGCCTTTTTCCGATGTGATTTCCCTTTTTAAGAGTTTTGTCACCATTTTTAGGGGTTTTTGCCTCTTTTTTCAAAGAATATAGGCATCTTCTGCATCCAATAACTTCTGCATCCGATGTCCATTTTAGCCCATTCAACTTGCAGTAGATTGAGAATGAAAATATCTCTTCCATGGGGCTATTTCCAAGAACTTCCTTGGACTTTCATTTTTCCTCTGTGAGGACCACTTAGACTTAGGAGTCTATCCAAAATCCATTTTGGATCACGCCTTCCCACTAAAAGAACTTTTGGTCTCCAAAAAGACTAATATACTGATCTGAATAGTAAACGAGAGTGACTCACCCTCTTCTTTTAGCCTCCCCCTACACTTGCCTTGCATAGTGCCTCTGAACCAAAGTTTCTGACCACTTCCCTTCTGGATGTGCTGGAATTCCTGGGAAGAACTGTCTTCCTCCTTGCCTTCTTGTAAAAATTCTGTTGAAATGGTCATAGAAGGTGGTTTGAACTTCTTTTCCTTGATCATTGATCTGAGGTGGCTCAAACAAAATGTGAAGTACACTTGCTCCACAAAACTTTCACTTGTACCTGTTTGAAAAGCTGTCAACAACAACAACTGTTAACAACAACAAAAATACAGACAACAAATGGATGGTCTAACTCCTGTTTCAACAAAAGAAACAGATTTCACATCTTTTGAACACCTCCATGTCTTACATCTGCATACAATGGTAGACTAGATAACAAGCACACAAAACATGCTTTTGAAGAAATGACTCTTCAAGTCAAGCATGTAGAAAAGACCATTAGGACTCTTTTCAAAAGATGAAATGCTTCATTATTATCTCCACCTTGGAGACCAAGTTAACTTCTCCCAAGTCAACATTGCATCACATGCATGTCAAAGCAATCAACCCTACAAGTTAATTACACATACATGTTCAAAACAAGGAAAACATCAACATCCCTGTGTCCATGCACATCATGCACATGCATGCATTTCATCCTTCAACTTTCACTTAAGTACAGTGTACTTTCGAAGCTGAAATGAAATATAATGTTGCAACAATAAAGTGAGTCTCCTACTCAAATTTTTCCATTCACCTTCTTGATAAGAACTTGCAACTTGCATCTCATTAACAATGAAATGAAAATAGATGCATCAATAGACATGCAACCTTAATTAGATAATAACTCTAGCCATTTCTCACCAATCCCTTTCAAAGGTACCACCTTTGTTTGCACATCAGCATCAACATGTGAATCATCCTGAGACATGTCAACCATGGAATCTTCCTTTCCATTTCTGCCATCTTCTCTTTCCACTTTCTTTAGCTTTTGTGGAAGCATCGTTGGATTCAAAGTCCAACATTTTGCGGCAAGATGTTCTTGCTTATGGCAGTAAGTGCACTGCATGTGCATCCTCTTGACAGCCTGCTTTGCCTTGTCCAATGGACCTTTGGCTTCTTGCTTCTTTTCCTTCAAAATTTTCCTGTATGTGGCCATTCTCTTCCGATATCTAGAAACATTATGGTTATCCAACCCACAAAAGGAACATGCAATTATTTTCCCATACATATGTGGAAATTCATCATGCATTGCACATTCAAAAGGAAAATGTTTAGAAGTAGATTTATACCTTTCTCTTTCACCTTTATTTCCTTCATAAGGAGGTGAATCAAATGAAGAAGTGGCTCCCTTTGGTACACCATCAATCTCTTCCAAGCTATTAGAGTCTCCCCAAATCTGTGGTTCAAGTGTGTGCTTCTGAACACTTGCATCCTGCAAATGATGTTTCAAGCTATTGTATTCCTCCTGAATACAACCTTCACACTCTTGAAGACCTGCAATGCAACTCCTTGGAGTTGTTTTAATGGTCTTTATGGAAGCCTTGGAACTTTCTCCATGAGCTTGTCCATAGCCAAGACCCAAATGCTTAGGCCTTTCCTCAATCATTATTGGTTCAACAATACCTTGTGCATGTCTACCTAAGCCTTTTCCTTCATAGCCCATCTTGGAAATTAGCTTGGAACCTATGCCTTTAGTATGTTTTTCAAAAGAACCAATATAAGAATTCTTAGAAGAATTTGAAGACAAACTGGAATGGTTTACCTCTGCTTCAAGTTGATACTTGACTAAGGCTTCTTGGGTAAAAAAGAGTTGTGTCTCCAACTCATACATCCTTTTCAGGTTCATATTTGCAATATGAAGTTGCCTCTCCATTTCTTGCAATTTGTCAGAAAGCAACTGCTTCTCTTCCTTCATGGAATTCAACTGCTCCTTAAGTTTGTTGCCCTTCCTTCCATCCTCATACATTTCTCTCACCATATCCATCATGATGGACAATTCTTGCTTCATGTCTTCATCAAAGAATCTTGTGAAGAAAGTAGAATTTGAGGACCCACTTGTAGAAGTTGTCATTATGCCAATGAACAAAAAACTTCAAACAAGATTAATAAAGAGCTTATTTCAGCAACCTTTTGCAACAAACCTCTTCTGCTTTAAGGACTGCCTTGAGGTCCCTTGGGATAGAAGAATACCTTCATCCCTTCTTCCTATTTGTCCTTCCTAGACTGAGCTATCAGTAGCTCTCCCTTTACCTTTGCAAACTCAGAGAATAGTCAGACTATAAAACAAGCATACGATCAACCTCTTGCTGTTCAAACACCTTTCAGACAAGCAGTATTTGCTTTGTCAATCAAGCATTCTGATAATACCTTCTTTGAAGGTGGGGTTAACCAAACTTAAGCTCTGATACCACTTGATCTAAAAATGGGGCTCTTAAGCTTCTTATCTAACTTGCAAGAACCTCTCCCACTTCCAAAGCTTAAACATTCCCAAGTCTTATTGATTAACCAATGTGGAATTAGGAAATGCTTGAAAATATAAGTGTATGCTAATATTTGTTTTTAACTAATTATATGCCTTAAATTCTGTTGTTGTATTGTAAGTTGATGTGCTCAAATTGATATATAGATACATATAACAGTAAATAAAGCAGCAGAGGCAATGCAGCAATAAAACACACACAAAACAACAATATTAATTAGGAGTTCACCCAAAACTCTTGGGCTACGTCTCCATGAGCTCTAATCAACTCAACTAGGTTCTCCGGGATTATGGTCTGTGTTCTTTTTACAAGCTCTTTGGCTCAACTTCACTGGTTTGCACAGAATCCAGTGGGCTTAGAACACCATCTTCTCCTTGGCTCTAAAGCTCTTGGCTTTCTGGCTCTCGGCTCTAGCTCTGGCTCTGGCTCTTGGCTCTTTGTCAGCTTACAACCCTTTGGCTTTCCACTTGAACTCCAAGTGACTCCCTTGGCTGCGTGCGCATTCAGCTTTTGCCCTCTTGGCCTCTTTGCTTCTGCCTTTTTCCTTCTGCATTCCCGCTCTCAATTGAGCTCTTTCATACCTTTGCATTGCCTACTTATGCTTGTTTTCAACAACGACTCCAACAACCTCTCCTCTGTCTCTGATATTCATGGCTTTTAAGCCAACTGGTGCTGTTCGTTCGTTTCATCTTCTCGGGCTTTCTGGCTTCTGACCTCTGCCTGCTTGAATCCCCTTCTGAGCATTAGAAATCATTGCATAACATCTACATGGAAGGTGGCCACCTATTCCATAACAAAATGAATAATGATTGCGTTGAAAAGCCCAAAAATGGTCATTTTTTGTTTACACAGAGAAACACTGAAAACACGAAAAAATCTGCCAAAACATTGTTCATCGAATTTCAAATATTCATAAATCCGCACTATATTTCCATCGGGTCCACCTTTTAAACTGATTATTGAATCTCCACCGTTGATCTGGAAGATCCAAATCCAGCAACTGGGATTCATTTCAGGCGGCTCTTCCATACGGGGGTTAACCGCCCTACGAGGGTGGTTTTCTCTCTCCTTATCTAGGACACGTGGTAGCCAATGTATGGGATTGAGCGGAGCCTAGCCCAAACCACTTACTGCCTTTGGCCCGCCCAAAATCTCGCTTATATCGTGTTTTCCCTTTATATTTAAAATACATTAAAACGCTGAAAATACCGCAAAAATAGCCTTATGGCAGATTTGAAATAATATACATTTGTATTTAGAAACCCTTTTTGGGTCCTAATTTCATCGCATCGGTGCTTCCCTTCGTATTTCGTTTATAAAAAAAAATACGTGAAATACATAGCAAAATGTTGTTGGACAGATTTCAAAATATATCAACTGTTGCCTATAGCCCCGTCGGGTCCGGCCATCACATCGCATATATATATAACAGTCTCGTTCCTTTGCAATGTTCCGACGCGATATCGCGATGCAACTTGTCACAATCGCATATCGCATAAGTCCAGGGGTCTTCCCATAGGGCATGGCCAATGCCGATTGCGATCTCCTGATTCGATCATCGGCGATTGGCGATCGCGTGATCGACGATCGACAGATCCAGGTCCCGATATCGCATCTTTGTCTGTTTCTGATCCAATCAATCAGATCAGTGGATCGGAGTTTCCTTCGCCTTCACGTAAAATCCGACCTTTGCCTTTTTCCGATGCGATTTCCCTTTTTAAGGGTTTTTTTGCCTTTTTTAGGTGTTTTTGCCTCTTTTTTCAAAGAAACTGGGCATCTTCTGCATGCGATAACTTCTGCATCCTAAGTCCATTTTAGCCCATTCAACTTGCAGTAGATTTAGAATGAAAAGATATCTGCCATGGTGCTATTTCCAGGAACTTCCTTGGACTTTCATTTTTCCTCTATGAGGACCACTTAGACTTAGAAGTATCCAAAATCCATTTTGGATCACCTATGTACAAGAGTGGACAATGTAGTTCAAAGGGGTCCCACTTGACTTAGTGAAGAAAATGAAGCCACAGGCAGAGCTAGAGAAAGCGAAGGTTTGGTTTGAATCTTAATTAAGAACAATAAACATCTCACCTTATTTATTGGCAGCACATATGCCTCATATGTAATGTTGTACATAGTTTGGATATCTTGGTGAGAACACACCAGATCCCATCAATCGGGTCCCTCACCAAAGCTAAACCCAAGAACCAAGTTCAACAGGAGGTTGAAGAGTACTTGGAGCAGTTAAGACAGGAGGCCACAATGGATGACTTGGAGCTAAGCGCACACAACATGCAAAAGTTCATCGTTGGTCTTGCCAAAGTCAAAAAAATGTTGCTCATGCTTCAGAATGAGTTAGACACGGGTTCCAAGACAATGTACCTGGGTGCCATGGAGGCTAGAGTCCACTTCTAGCAAGACACCATTAAGAAATTTGGGGACACCATCACACAATACCAAGCTTGGCACTAATATGTGACCGAGAAGCAACAAGTGGAAGTTGCTGAGTTGGACTTCCCCCAAACTCTAGAATCATAGTGTTGTGTCTTGTTAGGTTGTCCCTATCCTATTTTGTCTTGTATGGGTACAAGTGGAAAATGTAATATTATTTGTAATTATGTTATAAGTGAAATCCCAAGAGTCAATATTGGAATATGAAGCGTCATCATGTAATGTAATTTGTTATTTTGTAAATAAGTTTGAGAGTCATGAGGGTAGTCCAAAGGTCACAAAGGGGAGTTGAAGAGTCACCCTCTCTGGTTATAAATAAAACCTCATAACTTATGTAACAGGCTTTAGAAAGAGCTTGGGATTGTTGTGAAGAGCCTTGGCTTCTCCATAACGTAGAGCAAGTATACTTCTTTGGATGAGTAGGTGTTTTTTATTGTAATGTTCCAGTATTGGGGTTAATGGTTGTCAATGGTGTATGTATGGATGGAACTTTCACTTATAATAATAAAATCCGAGCCAACATACTTTCATGCATATGTTGTTAATATAGTAGGACTATTCTTGTTGTATTGGCAATGTATGTTATTTAACTTATGCATATGCCAATGAACTATTTTGTTTGCATTTGTATGAATCTTGTTGAATGCATGTTGTTGGATTAGCTCATCACTTTAACTTGTGGACTATTTCGCATCTTAGCTTGTGATGTTGTTTCGCTCATGTGTTCCTTTCAAGCTGCATACTGTTACATGCTTCCAAGGGGCACACTTTCTTTTCTCTTTGTGTGTTGGAACCTTCATGCATCATAGTGGACTCTTCGTAGGGTCACACACTTGCTCTTACCCAAATATATCATACTTTCCTATGTGCGTTTCCACGGTCAAGGCATAACATTACCACCCACTGCTGCGACTCATACTCCAAATGGTGTGAGGTCTAGTTGAGACTTCATATCGGGGAGATCCCCTGAATGTTGGTGGGTCTAGTACTGTCAACAGAAGGATAATGGCTATACTAGCAAGAATCATGCTAAGAATACCTATTTCTTCCATACAATTCTCTAACTTGTCAATGCATATGACAAAAAGGCTAGGGCATAGGGGACGAATTTACTTAACTTCTACATTACAATTATTTTCTTCCTATTAATGCTTAGTGTTCCTAAACTTGACAATAACTTTCTTGTACAAATTTATGCAAGGACTCTCAACTTGAAAGGATCTTTCAACCTTTTTAATATATCCCATAGTTAATCTTAAATAGTGCGTTGAAAGTTCTTTTTGAAGTCAATGAAACAACACACAAAACTATTTTTATTGTTGCAACAGTCTTTCACAATGATCCTAAATGTAACAAGGTGGTTCATAGTGAAATAGTAACTCCTAAATCTGGTTTGGTGTTTACTTCCTTTTTTCATAATCATTCAATGTATTTTTCATAATCATTCAAGTATACATTCGTCAACATCAAATTCCCATCTAACTTTTTTTACAAAAAATACCAACCACTATTATATTCATAAACTAAAACTAAAAATGAATTCATTAAAATATAAATAAAAAATATTTAAATAATTGAAATTGATTTTTATATTTACTTTATCTCTTATTTTCATGCCACTGCATTGACCAATACCAAATTTCACTACCAAATTCATGAGAATTAGTTTTAATCTTGACATTTTTCTTCCTTTTCGGGATGAAGACTATGAAAACAAATAATTTTAATTTTCTAAATTAGAGTTAATTATCTCATTAATAAAAATTGTATAACAAGTTATATTTGTCTCCTAAATAATATTTTTAATATAAATCTATAGATATTAAAGGAAAGAATAATAATCATATCCCCTTACACATTATAAATAAATAAATTTATTTTACTATTTTAAATCATAATAATAATAATAATAATAATAGTTTTTTTGTTTAAATAGTGGGAAAACCTATCATATCTCAATTGTCAAACCAAAAGTGGGATAACGGTCACTAGTTGCCATCAACAAATTTAGGCTTGACTCATCACTGTTATTCAAGGGAAGCAATGTCACCTTGAATTAACCCCTAATGGTTTGTAAGAGGAAGACAAGCTCCTAGCCAAGAAGACAAGGTCTTAGACAAGCAAAAATAGTTTTAGATCATACTCCAAGCTTAATAATAACAAATCTTATTAATTACAACAATAAATTTAATTTATAACTATTTTTTGTTTGTTTGTCAAGTGGGTTGAGTTTACCAAAGATTACATCAAGCTTGATGTGTGGGTTGAGAAACCCCAAAGATTACATAGGCTTGACCTATGGTTTGAGGAACCGTGACCCAAAAGCATATAAGTCATTAAAATTACCTAAAAATTACACCCATCTAAACCACACAAGCGCTTAACAACATCACCATCTATTCTACACTCAATAAACTAATTTATAACTATTTTAAATTTAACTAAAATATTATATATATATATATAAATCTATATTAAATATATATATTATATTATATATATATATACTTATATATATATATATTATAAAATCAAAGCAACTTAGTGTATAGATATCGGTTATGAAAACTTGACACTCGCGCACACAACAGACAGTTGAAAATCCAATAAAATTCTGTGATTTATATCACCCGGACCACGGATCTTATCCACTCATAACCTGCCTGTAATTTGTAGACGGGGGACTAATTTTGCAAGTTTTAAATGATAGCTTCATGAGATGGCATGGATCTTATCCACTCATAACCTGCCTGTAATTTGTAGACGGGGGACTAATTTTGCAAGTTTTAAATGATAGCTTCATGAGATGATTAGCCAACTTCTCTCTGTTAAAATATAGAGGCAACAAAAAAATTGCACTATTTTTATCTTCTGTGGAGTCATGGCAGCTTCAATGGCAGTGCACTCGGCGTCAGCGATTTCTTCACTTGCCATCACAAAAGTCCACATGGGCACCTCATCCCCATCTCAGATAGCCATTCCTTCATTTCAACGAGGTCTCAAGGCTGGATTGCCCTTAGGAAGTCACCGAATTTCAGACTTTTGGTCTGCAGTTATCCTTCCAATAAGAGATTGCAGGGTACCATCTTCATCAACAGGCCGCAGAGGAGTCATTTCAATGGTCTCGTATGATGCAGGGGTTGGAGTAATGGGCACCAAGTTGGGGATGATGTCATATTTCGAGCCTGGTGGTAAGTATGTCCCTGTGACTGTGGTGGGTTTTCATGAGGGAAATATTGTTACACAGATTAAGACAGAAGCAACAGATGGGTACGAAGCTGTTCAAGTAGGTTACAGGAGAGTTAGGGATAAGAAACTCACTAAGCCTGAGATGGGTCATCTCAATAAGGTGGGGACCATTCCTATGAGGCATTTGCAGGAATTCAGGTTAACTTCTGTGGATGGATTTGAACTCAACCAAAGTTTGAAGTTCGACGAGCTGTTCAAGGAGGGAGATCTGGTGGATGTGTCTGGAAACTCTATTGGAAAAGGATTTCAGGGTACCCTCTAACTAAGCCCCCTTTTTTTTGGTTCTTTCCGCTTTGAAAAATTGTAGGAAAGTTTCCAAACCGTGTGCCAATTTCGTAACTTTTGACTACATAGTTACATGTCAACTCCAAAACAAAATGGGAGTCCTCCAGTCCATATCTAAGGAAAACATTTGATAGAAATTTGAGTATTTCTCTGTGTTGCACGAGTTGGTTTTCTGTATCCGGCTCAAGTTGGGAGTGACAATATTATACAGTGACAATAATATAATAGATTTAAATTTTAATATATATTAAAATTAAAAATAAAATAAAATAATTAATTTATTTTCATGGTTAATTCCATCTTGCAATGAAATTTGTAAAAGATTGAACTTTGAAACACTGCCTGCGAGAAAAAAAATCAAAATATTAATCCATCAGCAATTTGCCAATGAAATTCCTTGCTAGCAAAGAAACATGCGGAACTCCTAAACCTAAAAAAAAGCTATTATTATTTGATTATTATGTGATTTCATGCAACACTATATTATGTTCGACTTCGAAATTCAAGTTTGGAAATTTATAAAATGAAACTGACTAACACGCTACTCTTTCTATTTCTGACCATCACTGTAATTTATTGAATCTTATCATTAAAGCTTCAAGATAGACTTCAAGAAAGTAGACTTATTTGCAATTGTTGAACTTCATGATTTGCAACAGACGCTGCCATGGAATCACTGGCAAATGTCTATATTTTGTTGAAACATTTTCTACATCTCCACTTCTTTGTCACTTTACAGAGCCCATGCAGTCCAGCCTCCGACCTGTCATGTATCACTTAGAAAATAAACAAATGATACCTTCTCTGCTCAAAATAGGTACTCGAAAGGTGAAAACATGCTCAAAATAGGTACCCGAAATGCCAAAGTCTATTGTAGTGAAGCTCCCGACAAGCTCCAAAGTACCCTTTGACACTACTGTTGATTTTTGAAAGTTTCCTACCAACTCCCAGGAACGCGAGAGTGTGGGGTACGTGCTCTCCAATACCTGGGAACTGTACCCGTGTTACTATGGTATTTCTCCTAGGGAATGTCTCTTTGTCTTAACAGCTTCATTCCATAGCATTTGTTGTAGAATTTGATGGTTCTCCCCAGGATGCTGACTCGATAAACATCAAGAAGAAACCTGTGTCTTTGATGCAAGAATTGGCCCCTGAAAATACATTACATATAATACCAATTCCCCTGTCACTGATGCTCGATCCACTCAAGTTTAGCAACTGCAAATTGTTAAAGCCAGTGCAAACGCCACAGAGTGTTTTAAATGGGAAGAAGCAACATGTAACTTCGACAAATTTGGGCATCCTTGACCCAACTTCCCTGTCAAATTACAGAGGTCAATTGAATCATCTTCTTGAGGCACGGTGATGTTTCATTCGAGTCTCCAATTTTGCTGTTGGTTGCAAGATAGTGATCTGAATTATTTTCTTCCTTATCATAATTGAGAGGATCAGAGGAATGATTGATCCTTTGTGCTGATTGGAAGCAACATATTTTCATCATTTTGGTTGTTCTCATCGACAATTTGCTCAACTGAACCAGATGAAACCTTAGTTCTCCATTTCATTTCTGCACCATCCCCATCATAACGTGCACATCGCACTAATAAAACTTTCTATTAGACTAGGAGGTAACTCCTCAAATGTAATCGTATTATTCATTCAGGTTGTTCATTATCATATACAAGAGGGAGTGACTGTTTAGTTTATCTCCCGATGACTCTCCATTTTCTCTATTATTTATTTACACTAATTAGTAATTACAGTTGTTCACCCAATCCCTATGATTAGGTGTCAACGTTTCCCCCCTTAATCTAAAGGGATGTTGGTGAGTCCAAGCATCATTCTAAATCTTTCAAGCTTTTCTCTTCCAAGCGCTTTGGTGAAGATGTCTGCAATCTGCTCATTAGTGGAACAATGGCGAAGATGGATTGTTTTGGCCTCAACATGATGTCAAATGAGATGATATTTTGTATTGATGTGCTTCGTTCGATCATGAAACTTTGGGTTCTTGGCCAACTTTATTGCCGAGGTATTGTCAATCATGAGTGGAGTTGATTGTACTTGTTTTACCTGCAAATCTTCCAGAATTTTCTCGAGCCACACAATTTCTTTTGTTGCCTCAGTTGCTGTCACATATTCTGCCTCTATTGTGGAATCTGCTGGAACTGACTGTTTGCGTGATCTCCAAGAGACAACTCTTAATCCAAGACTCATAGATTAACCCGAAGTAGATACCCCAGTTTCTTTGTCTCCATTGAAGTCTGAATCAGAGTATCCAATCAAGCTGAAGTCGCCCACTTGTGTATACTTGATTCCAAAGTCTTGAGTTCCCTTCAAGTACTTTAAAACTCTTTTTGCAACAGACCAATGTCCCTCACAAGGCTTTTGCATAAACCTAGAGAAGATTCCAACAACAAACGAAATGTCTAGTTTGGTAGTAGTTAGGTAGTTGAGACTTCGTACAAGCTATTTATACTTTGTTGCATCCTCAAATTCTTTTCCTTCAATGGATGTGAGCTTTAAGTTTTATTCCATTGGAGTAGTCAAAGGATTGCATTCAGTCATGTCAAACCTATTCAACAGATCTCCAATGTACTTCTTTTGAGAAATGAATATGGACTTCAGATGTTGAGTTACTTCAATACCAAGATAGTAATGAACATAGCCCAAATCAGTCATTTCAAAACCTTTCCTCAATTCCTTCTTTATGGACGCAATGTAGCTCTCATTGTTCCTTGTCATCAAAAGATCGTCTACATATATCACAAGATATACAACTGTTTTGCCAAACTTCTTGACAAACAAAGTTGCATCATCAAGATCATAACGTTTGAAATTGAGTTTCAGAAGATGCTCGGTTAGCTTTTCATACCAGGCTCGCGGTGCTTGTTTGAGGCCATACAAGGATTTCACAAGTTTGCATATTTTATGTTCATGTCCTTTTACATCAAATCCTTCAGTCTGGGACACAAAAAAATTCTCTTTTAGATCTCCATTCAAGAAAGCAATTTTTACATCCATTTGATGGACTTTCCAACCATTCTGAGCTGCTAGGGCAAAGGGTGTCCGGATGGTGGCCCATTTTGTTGTGGGGGAAAATTCTCCTCATAATCAACCCCTTCCTTCCGTGCAAAACCTTTTGCTACAAGCCTGGCTTTATGCTTGTCAAGTGAGCCATCAACTTTATATTTGTTCTTGTAGACCCACTTGTAGTCAATTGGTTTGGTTCCCAATGGAGGATCAACCAGCTTCCAAGTGGCATTCTTTATCAAGGCATCATACTCCTTTTGCATTGCTTCTTTCCATTCATCATGAGAAACAACTTCTTTGAAGGAAGTTGGTTCAAAACATGTAGACAAATTCAATATACAATCATAAGAAACGTCCATATCAACAGGTGAATCAGAGTCATCTACATCACCTCCATTTTACCGGGTTGAATTTCTAGTTCCTGTCTTTCCAACCTCATCAGGATGAACAGTTTCAAGTGTTTTTGTCAACCACTTTGGGGAACCTTTTTGAGATGGTCCACGCTACTCCGTTGATTGAGTTGGGACTGAATCAAGATTGAGTCTCCCAATTCTGTCAATCACATCACTCAAAGTATCATCCGTTGTTGGAGTTTCATGCGGGGGAGAGAGTGCTTCAGAAGAAGATTCCATAGGTTGATCTAATATAGGAATCACCTCTTCAAGATATGGAATCTGATTGTCAAATTCTTGAAATGATTTTGCATTTGCGAATCTATCCAAGCGATCAAGTTGTCACTCAACAACATTGTCAGTTTTGGATGATTCAAGAAAGATTATATCTCTAAATACAACAAACTTTTCATTGACTTCATCATAGAGACGGTATGCTTTGGAGGTGTTTGAATACCCCAGGAAGATACACTTACGACTTCTTGCACCAAGTTTGTTTCTATGTACCTTTGGTATCAAGGCATAACATGTGGAACCAAAGACCCTGAGATGCTTTACCGAAGGATTGTGCCCATACCACATTTCATAAGGAGTTTTGTTTCTAATAGCATTAGATGGACATCTATTCTTTACATATACAACACATAGAACTGCATCAGCCCAAAACATCATTTTTACATTTTTGAAAAACATCATGGAGCGCACCATATTTAAGATTGTCTTATTCATTCTTTTAGTTACTCCATTCTGTTGGGGATTATAAGGCACATTTGTTGGATGTTTGATCCCATTTTGGCGAAGATAGTTTTCAAACTCATTTGAAGTGTATTCTTTTCCATTATTAGCGCGAATAGAGCCAATATGAGATTGTACATTATTTTCAATTCATGTATGAAAGTTCTTGAATGTTTGAAAAGCATCAGATTTGTTCTTCAATAAATAAACCCAATACATTCTGGTGTAGTCATCAATAAATGTCATCATATATTTATTTCCATTTGTAGAAGGAACAAGAATTGGAACACATAAATCTAAATGAATGAGTTCAAGTTTTCTATGTGCTCTGGAATGTGAATCATGAAAAGTCTGTTTGCTATGCTTTCCTAGAATGCAAGCATCACATTGCTTAAATTTCCTAGGAATTGTAGGCAAATCAATGACACCATTTTTCTTCAACAAGCGGAGGCTGTCATAGTTCAAGTGTCCAAATCTAGCATGCCATAATAAACTTGATGGAAATTTACCTTCTTCATAATGAGAATTGTATGATAAATTTTGTGTACGAGTAGAGGTACCCTTACTCCCTGCAGCTTGAGAAGTCTTTCTTCTTCTATCCCCGTCATGACAAGTGAGTGGTCTGATGCTTTTCTCGCCTCAAGCTTGCCATCAAACATATGAATAGAGTGCCGTTGTTGGCGGCTGTGGACCAAGGACAACAAGTTTCTCCTCAGCTGTGGGAGATATAAAACATGGTGCAGAAGAAAGTCTGGAAGACCAAGCAATTTAAGCTTGATTGTACCAAGCCCTGATGGCTTGAGTTTTGATTTGTCTACAAAGTATATTTCTCCATCAACATTGTTAGTAAATTCTTCAAAAAAATCTCTTCTAAAAGTCATATGGCAAGTTGCTCCTGAATCAAGCAACCCATCATTTTTCCAAGAAGCAAGTGAAGCATTAAATAAGTTTTCATTTACTCCAATATTACATTGTGCCACAACATAGTGAGCGGATCCAGCGCTATACCTTTCTCTTTGTCATTAGTTTTACTTTTGGGTTGGTTTCTTTCATGCCCACTTCTATCCCTAGGCAACTTGCATGTGGATGCATCATGTGATCCATCTCTTTTGCAGCGTATGTAGTGCAAATCTGACTTTTCTCCTTTAGAGTGTCTGCCCCCTTACCTCCGAAATTTCTTCCTCTTCCTCTTCGACCACTTCTTCCTCTCGAAGAATTTTGAGCAAGATTCTTCTCTCTATGTGCAAGGCACACAGCCTCTTCAGAAGACTGAAGAGCCGTCTTCTTCCCAAAAGCTTTCTCTCTTTCAACATATTTTTTCACAAGGGAGTCAAAGGTAATATCTTTGAGGTTTCCATTTGTTTGCAATGACTCAAGATAATTTGAGTAAGTGGGATAAAGTGCCTTGAGAAAAGCTATCAGAGGAATGTCCAATTCAACATTAGTGACTTTGATATCATGCTTAATAGATTTTACTTTTGATGCAAGAGCAAGATGATTATTATTTTGTAATTCAAGGGTGAACAATTTAATCATGAGTTGAACAACTTCAAGTGCAGAGTGTGAGTCATAGAGTTCCTTCAGTTTTTGTAAGGCTTCGAAAGCATTTGAAAATGGCGAAATATGGCGACTCACCTCTTCATTTACTGATGCTGCAATCAATGCATAAGCCTTGTTGTTCTTATTTTCCCAAATGGCGAATTCCTTGTTTGAGGTAGGTTGTTCTGGCTCTTTGTCTTCGTTTCCAACACACACTCCTTTCCACAATTCATTAAAAATGAGAGCGTGTTGGATTTTCCGAGACCACTTAGGATAGTTCTCCTTCCCATTTAGAACCACTCCCACAACAGATATCAATGAATGCATTTTAAAAATATGTACTGTGTAAAAAAATCGCTCTTCTGCTGGTAAAAAAATGACGGAGGAGGTTGACGAAAATGAGGTGGTAGTTTGTAATTCGACTACTGGTTAACTTTGTAACCTCATCAACAAAGTTGCATCTTTACACAATTCGCGGACCTGTGGGTTATGGGCCCACAACATTTTATTAATTTATTTATCACATCTGGAATGAACACGATTTATTTAATGTTTATGACCGAAACCCAAATAAATTTAATCTCCTTTATGATCATTTCGCATCCAACAGAAATGTTAACCTATACGCATGTTGTGATGCGATTATCGTCCGATCAATCAACCAACAAACCGTTGTGATGGCTGGAACTCAACGAGTTTTTAATCCCTTTTTATAAAACCTTATTGTGTCTAAAATTTAAATTAACTCACATGCATCTTCCGATGCGATATGCGTCCGATTACCCAATAAATGGACGGTCCGATCACTCTGACCTTAAACTCTTTTTAATGATTTTATCGGGTCCGCTAACCGAGGTAACTTGCTTGCAAGTTTCGGCATGATCACTGTGGATCTTCTTAAATCCGGTTCCGTACGTGGAATTTCCCCCTTAGGGTCTCGCTTATCTGACCAATCACTATCAGTCCCTCGTTGACTTCCCCTTTTATCAAGCGCTTCAATCTGCACCGTTGATCTCACTTCTCCAGATCCAACGGATTTGTGTCGTCCACTCACCAACTAACCCGGACGATCTCCACCGTCGATGTGACTCGTCCAATCGAACGATTGTCGCGCAATCTTGTTTGAAATTTTGCACGACTGATATCAAGTCGAAAACGCGTGAGAAAAGTGGTTTTCCCGTGCTACGTGTCGGTCGCTAAAGTTAATCGCGTGAATTTTAGGAATACAGTTTACAGCCTTTAGGGCGCGCGAGATACCGCTTCCCACTTATCAATACCACCCACGTGCTTTATTCATACTTTTAATAAAGGTGCTTAAGGAAATGTTGAGCGCTTAAACTTAGTATTACCGCTCAACACTAATTGATTGTGATTTATAAATAAAATATATGAACAGAGAAAAATACCTCGCATAACCAGCCGGACGTTTGCAGCAGTTGCCAGAGATGGGCAGCAGTTGCGGGAGGGGAAAACCTGCAGAACGGTTATCAAATTCTTGAGAGAGGCACACCTGTGGAGTGGTTGCAAGAGATCAGTTCTGCAAAATAGACAGAACATAGGCAGAAGGGAGTTACAGAGCAGAGAGGGAAGCCAAAAATGGCACTGGCTCTGATACCATGTCAGACCAGGAGGTAACTCCTAAAATGTAATTTTATTATTCATTCTGGTTGTTCATTATTATATACAAGAGAGAGTGACTGTTCAGTTCATCTCTCGATGACTCTCCATTTTCTCTATTATTTATTTACACTAATTACAGTTGTTCACCCAATCCCTATGATTAGGTGTCAACACTTTCTCTACAAGTTTGTCAGCTATTCCATTACGATTATATTTCAAAAAGGATGTAAAATTTTCCTTGAGCATCCCTTGCGCACTCGAGAAACAAATGGAACATGAATCCTAGACCTTCCAAGAGAGTCATGCAGAGTTACCAATTCCATTCCCGATACATCAAAAAAACATACATTTTAAGACACTAGGAAGGAACGATCCACCATAGGAATGATCCATTGTTACATTACCTCTTTGTGACCTTTAAAATGGACAAGAACACACCCAAATGCAATCTAATGAAACAGATAATAGAGGCCATAACTGAAATTAGAATCACTCTAGAGTCAAAAGCAGCATGGCACTACGAAGGAGCACTTGATGGAGCTGGACCATAATCTGGAGAAGTAGCACTGCATTCTTTTGTCCACACATATACATTGGCCGCCTAGGATACAATGATTTGGTCCAACATCTTCCATTCAACAAACAATGGTCGGAGGAAGAGGTTGTTGAGACTTCTCTGCTTGGGATGATTCCACCAACAACACTGGCAGTCCTGAAATGACTCTAACAATCTGCTTCAAGCATTAAACTTGTAGAATCTTATTTTCATCTCTAAGCCTTCGCTTTTCTTGTTCGTAAAGGCATTGACATAACTGTTTTAGGGGGGAGGCTCTAGCTGTTTTGAAAACCATCAAGGTGTTGTGCTTAGAATGTTCTTTGTAAGCTAGTAGAGACCTAGCTGAATGGAGAATATTAACATCGTTGCACCTGTAAAACATGTGGCTAAGAGTTTTGAGAAGCTTCCATGCCATAGCATGGTATTGTAGAAGCCATAAGGGGAACCAGAGGGGAAGGGGGAGGGCGAGGGGGGCTGGTGGTTTTGCAAACTTCACTTGTGTCTGCCATGTCATGAAAGGTTAAACTTCGGATGAGCAGGGGGTGGGTCCAAGTTTGAATATGAATTGTCAATTTGATGCTCTGCTCATCTTCTATCACGTTCCAAACAACTTTACCTCTTGAAATTGTAACTTCAATTTTACCCTTTCCTTCCCAACCTTCTTAGATGTTTGTGTCTATCTTTGAGTGGCGAGATTTGGCAGATACTTGAAATGTTGCATTTGGATTTAGCATGATTATCTCTGCATCTGAGTTGTTGAAGAATGTGTAACTAGGTTCGGTCTGTATTTTTGTAAATAATAAAATGAAAAGAAATTATTATTGGAGTATGGGTTTCATGCTCAAGTTCTTTTATTTTATAGGTCAAGCACCCATTAAGTGCTTTTAGGGTTGTCCTAGGTTAAAGAGTCATTGTCATATATTGAAGACCCGATGTGCACATTGTATCTTGTAAAGAAAAAATTATTTTGCCTTTAAAGTGTCGAAATACCTCCAAGATCAAGTTGGCCTAAGGAGCTGTCATGTCAGCCTACATGAAGAGCCACGTCTACCCTTTGGAAGAGCCTATATATAGAGAGGAACTCGTCCTCCATTAGACACATTCACTCATCTCATTTTATGCGAAGAAGAGGAAGAGAAGACGTTGAAGAAGAGGTTATGAAGAAGAGGAAGTCAGAGAACTTGTAGTGCTTGGGCTAGATCTCTCTCTCTCTCTCTCTTGAGAAGGTCGAAGTTAGGGTTTTTGCGCTGGGACTATCTTTTGGTTCGATCTTGGAAGAAGAAGAGAAGGAAAGGCAAGCGAAGGTCTCTTAGGGTGTCTCATTAGCCCTAAGGCTCAAGGAAGGGCAAGTGAAGGGAGGAAAAGGCTATTCGAGGGAGATCGAAGTCTCCAAGAGAAGCAACAACAATTGCAGCAATTGCCGTGAGCTAGAATTTTGGATCTACAGTGGGAGATCGAAGTCACTACATCAGAAGGCCAAGTTGATCTTGATCTTGGATGGTATTTGTCTAAATCACTAGGTCATGGTATTCGTCAATTGAAGAATCTATAAGAAGAGAAGAGATTTACAGGTTTTCTCCTCAAGAGGAGGGGTTTTGGCCCTGGCTTGCAGCCTATATACTGTGTCATTGTTCTTATTTTTTTGGTAGCTGTTTGATGTATCACACACTGTAATAATAAGGAATAAAGCTAATAAGTAAAAAGGTAACACAAACAATTATCAAGTTACGAGAATTAACCTACTTACTGCCCTATTAAATTCTCAACATGGTATCAGAGCTAAGGTCATCTAAGGGCATCATGAAGATCTCCTCTAAAGTGAAGAAGTTCATCAAGAAGATTTCAAGTCATCTCAAGATAGGCATTAAGGTAGCATGTAATTTCTTATTCTCTACAAAGAAGGTATCAATCAAAGAAAGGGATGAAGGTCTCTTCTCGGCTCTCTCTGGTACATTTCAAGATGAAGATGTTTGGGTAACTGATAGTGGTGCATCAAGGCACATGACTGGCCACTCCAACCGATTGAAGACCTTATCGAAAGGAAAATCTGCTTATTCAGCGGAACTTGGAGATAACAAGAGCTATCCCATGAAAGGCATTGGATCAACCTCCATAAAGCTAGAAGATGGAAGCAACTTTCACCTCAACAAGATTCTATTTGTTTCAGGTTTGCATAAGAATTTACTTTCTATTTCAAGTCTAGAAGATAAGGGTGATAGAATAGCCTTCATTGATGGAAAGGCTATTGTCTGGGGAAAAGACTCAAATATAAATAAATCCAAGGTCATTGGCATCCGAGAAGGAAGACTCTACATATTAATATCTCTGGTGGCCCAAGCCCTAGTTCACATTGAAATTAGCCCATGTGAACTTTGGCATCGAAGATTTGGTCATCTACATTTCAAAATCTTTCCAATTCTAAGTTATATAGGAGATGGAATTCCTAATTTCAAGGAAGATCATGAAGGTGTTTGCAAGGGATGTGCATTGGGTAAGAATATCAAGAGACCTTTTGGAAGCAGTGCTTCACGGTCAGAAGAAATTTTGGATCTCATTCATTTCGATGTATGTGGTCCTATGACTCCTAAATCTCTTGGAAGACATCTATATTATGTCACATATATAGATGACCATTCAAGAAAGACCTGGGTTTACTTGATGAAAACCAAGGACGAAATATTTACAAAATTTCAAGAATTTAAAGTTGAAGTGGAGAACCTTACAAAAAGGAGAATCAAGATACTAAGATATGATAATGGAGGAGAATATACATTCAAAGAGATTATAACATTTTGTAAGGAATCTGGGATTAAGAGGGAGTTGATAGTCCCATATAATCCCGAAGAAAATGGAGTTGCAGAAAGAAAGAATAAGTCCATTGAAGAAAGTGTAAAGGCAATGTTACACGATCAAGATCTACCCAAGTTTCTATGGGGAGAAGCCATGAAGACAACTGTCTACATTCAAAATCGAAGTCCCCACAGATCTCTAGACAACAAAACTCCGGAAGAAGTGTTCATTGGAAAGAAGCCATCTATAGATCATCTCCGGATATTCGGGTGTCCTGTATATAGCCATATTCCAAAGGACAAAAGAAAGAAGCTAGACCCTTCCGGTATGAAGGGTATATTTGTGGGGTATAGCAACTCATCAAAAGCTTATGGGATCTACATGAAAGATGGACATCACATTGAAGTCAACCGTGATGTCATATTTGATGAGAGCATAACATTCAAGAAATCAAAGACTCTGGTGATGAGGAACTTCTAATATTTGAGGAAGAAGTTGACCAAGGGAAAAAAGAATCACACCATGAAGAAGAAGGTCCCAGTGAACTTGTTCAACTTGTGGTCATTCTTGAAACAAGGAAAAGACCTAATTGGTTGAGATCTAAACTACTTGATGCAGAATGTCATGGAGCAACGACAGGCTCATTCAGAGAAAGCAAGAAACCAAAGAGATATTCTGGGTATGCTGCATACATGACAATGCTAATAAAAGCAGAACCATCCTCCTTTGAAGAGGCTATAAATCATTGAGAACGGAAGGATGCCATGAATGAAGAATATCAATCTATAATGAAGAATGGAGTCTGGGAGATCGTACCTAGGCTTGAAGACAAATCTGTGGTTACTTCCAAATGGATCTATAAGATCAAACACACAGTGGATGGAAGTATAGATAAAGTATAAAGCAAGATTTGTGGCTAGAGGCTTCTGTCAACTTGAAGGCATCAACTATGGAGAGACATTTGCTCCAACAACAAGATATACAACAATTCGATGATTAGTCTCTCTGGCAATATCAGTGGGATGGAACATCCACCAAATTGTTGAAGAATCTAGGGCATTCAGAATTAAGGTGATTCTTCTTAGCATGATAACAAATTTGTGAAGTTCTTTTTCAATTCTTCTTATCTTGATTTGCTTATTATTATTAGTGTGTAATTACTTCATCAAACTGCTATCAAAACAAAGAGACAAGAACACAAGATATTTGGCTCTCTGCCAGGGCTAAAACCTCTCCCTCTTGGAGAGGAAAATCCATGCAAAATTCTTCTTATAGAGATTCCAACTGACGAATACCAAGACCATGACCCTTGACACATTCTGCCTCTCCAAGATTGTCAGGCCAGGAGTAACTCCAGACTTGGCAGAAAAACTGATTCGTTTATTTCATTAGGTAGCTATTATTATATACATGAATGTGACTGCTCAGTTCATCTTCTTGATGACTGTTCACATTCAAATTCACCCAATCGCAGAGGATTAGGTGTCAACGTTCCCCCCCTTAATCTGAAGGGATGTAGGTGAGTCCAAGCATCATTCTGAATCTTTCAAGCTTTTCTCTTCCAAGCGCTTTGGTGAAGATGTCTGCAATTTGCTCATTTGTGGAACAATGACGGAGATGGATTGTTTTGGCCTCAACATGATGTCGGATCAGATGAAATTTAGTATTGATGTGCTTT